>JAXGGA010013841.1:0-33903 GCA_038373865.1 Uloborus plumipes
GCCCAGCGCATTGTTTTTAATTTTTACTAAGAGACGAATTTTCGTCATCATGGTTACATATCGCCTGCTTTTTGCGTTATTTCATTGTTTTTTCATGGCTTAACTCAAGCAGATTTTACATGAAAAACGGGTCTTTTTGTGTAAAATCGGATTTTTTCAAGAAATACACCTATATAGATAAATTTAAATAGCAAAACTTCATCTAAACACAAAATTTTCAGATTACTAATTCCTATCATTTAAGATTATTAAGAAATAAAAATACCATAATGGCATACGCTGTAATCATATTCTTTATGATAAGAGTACAGGTGCAAATTGGCCACAATAACCATAACTTTATTACAATATGCGAATTACTATTTCTTTCTAATGGATACATTTCGAATTACCTTATCTAAAAAATCACCAGTCATAATACTGTGTTTCTGTACCCCAAAACCAGACTGCTGTAAGTCACATAGTGACTAGTTTGCCGGAGAATGCAAAAAAGTTTGGCTCATTCAAAGGTTGCGACGCTGGCTCTTTTAACACTGGAAAATAATTGCATTTTTTTTTTTTTTTTTTTTTTTTGAATTTAGAATTACGTTCATATGGTGCGATGCGGAATACGATTCTACATACAATGGATCTACATGCCGCATAATCATACGACATGGACACTGACGATTTTTTACACCTTGAAAATCCACCAACTTGCCAATGCGGGTCACAGAACCCGAGTACAAACCGTAGAAAGCTAACGCCTCTCCACCACGCCACCCATGTAACTTAAATGATTGTTAAGATAACTAGACTGCAGTATATAATTAATAAATTCATCATTCTATGAGCAAAAACAGCTTTCTACATAGGAATATTTTTCCGGTTAGCCCTTTCCATGAAGGCAGCAAGCACTGTTGTGAAGTCGAAAAATGTGTAAAAAATACCCAGCACATATTACGATGAACCTCAAAGCATTTTACTATCGTTACTAACTTGAACTCTTTTTAAAAATACAATCAAAAGTGCAGCATTTTAAATTTAACAAGATGTTCAAAAGTATATAATATAATTTTGAGCATTAAATCAATTTACCTTCAAAATTTCTAATGCGATGAAAGCGATGGATACGGTGACACCCAATTTTCCTACGAACAGTATAAAATCTCCAATGCAATCAATTGCAGCTACCCTCAGAACGTTGGAAGTCAAGCTACTGAAGGCTTGCCGGGCGCTGGTACAAAACGATTCACCATAAATCACTAGGGGAAAATATTAAAATTATTAGTACTAAGGATAATCCAGTGCAAGTTTCCAAAACGCCCTGGCAACGAACATACTGTTCTCGTCTAAAATACTCATCATTAGAGCCCAGATTGTATGCACTACAAAAACAAAATGCACCCGAATATATGCACTAAAATTTCTAAAATATGTACTAAAAACTAAACACCATGCATTAAGAACTAAAAAATACTCACAAGAAATTAAATAATATACACTAATATTTGTCACCCATGTCAAAAAAGTTTTCAGTCAATAAGAATAACTGCTCTTTTTTTTTCGTTTTGTTACAAAGGCGGTCAATATATGTTAAATCAATTATTTACCCAAAAAATAATATTTAATAATTTTTTAATTATTAAATAATTTCTTTTCATTAAATATGATTTCAAAAGATTAAAATTCAAAAGATAAAACTTCCACAGGATCTCTATACAGTAAAAAAAAACTGTAAAGCAAGTGGAGACCACAGTAATATGCATTTTTGTAAATGCAGCTTTTATGCATTATATGCACCAACGTCAAAAGATAATAAAATACGCAATTACATATGAGCACATGCATTTGCATATAATCCGGGTTCCTTTTCACAACTAAGGAATCATACCTATCATTATATAAGCATTCTTGCTTAGGAACTTAAGGTAGCTTTCGAAGCAAGCTAAGCAGCATTGAAATATTTTCCAAAAGGTGTCACATTTCTGGTTTTGGCTATCCAAACTGTAGGAAGAAAATAAAATTTTAGAAATATCAAAAGCATACAATCTAACATTAAATGCATTTTGTAAAACTAGCTAATGCTACCTCTACGATCGGACTCTGTTTATGATGGGACAGAATAGGGATAAATTAATTACTTTAGCCAGAACTTGCGAAATTCATGGAAATTGAGCAGGCCCGTCATTTAGGAGGCAGGGGGGGGGGTCAACTGCCCCCCCCTGCCCCTGCCTTTTAATATATTTTGCTGAAACTTCTCCCACATCATTTTCTCCATAAAAGGAACCTTCCTAAAGGGTGAGACTATAAAAATTAAAAATTTATTTTTTGAGATCCACCCTAGTATACACGAACAAATAACTAAATTAGCAGGTGGGGGGCCTTTCTTTTCTCTCTCTCTCTCTCTCTCTCTCAATGCGTGAAATTACTCCTTGATATTTCTTAAAGGGGAGAAATTAATTTTGGATGAGGGAAAATACAACACGAGCAAAGACCATTGTAGTTATCAACTCCTCAAACAACCCACTTTCTAAGAAGGATGAAATGGGAGATAGCAGGGAATGAACTTATCTGTATTTTAACTGTTTTCAACGCTTAGTATATTTAACATTTCGTTTTAAAAAGTAACAAAATATTCAAATGTGATATTTTTAAAAGCTCAATTACATTTTTTCTTCAATTTTCTACGATTCTAAGTTTTTATTTAAAATACAAAACGTTTGTGATGGTGTAAAAACTGTATATTACATATACGCTCATTAATCAATCAGTATTGCATGAGTAAATGTTTCAGATAGCACGCAATTACAGTTAGAGTGCATTTTGTTAAGCACACCAAAAGTTTTAACTAGGGATGCACCGATTAATCGGCAGTACCGATTAATCGGCCATAATCGGCCACTTTGCCGATTATTAATAATCGGCGAAATTGGGCCGATTAATCGGCTGAAAATATATTTTTTAAATATTATTCTTTAAAGTGTACCTTCACTAAGAAACTATGATTAATGATTTTATTGACAGTAATAATAATCCTCACAGTTGATATAAAGTTTTTAATAAATTAATTCTCCTACTTTGAATAAATGTACACAATACACATAGGTGATGTAGCAACATTTTTAATGTCGCGATAGTTTTCTCCTTAGCACAGTGCTTTTAGATAACCTCTAATTTTCACAAAAAATAAAAGTCTTGAATTAAATTGCAACTGATTATTAAAATTTTAAATTAAAAGTACTCATAAATTGGAGTGCTTACCACACAGCCCCCCCCCCTTTTTTAAAATGTTTATGTCCAATTAATATAATTAACAATGTGTTAATGTAATATTGACAATAATATGAAAATTGGTTCTAAGAAATTTGATAAAATATTGAAATTATATTGTGAAAATTAGGAAAATGGAAAAAAAACTTCTCTCAGAAATAAATTACTTACTATGTCGAAACTCGGAATCATATAAGAGAGAAAAACAAGTGATTGTTAAATTGGTAGCATTAAAAACAATCATCCTTAACATTAATCGGCTCAGCCGATTATCAACAACCGATTAATCGGTAATCGGTAATCGGCCAATTTGCGTATCGGTGCATCCCTAGTTTTAACACTATCTATACTCTCAATTTTGCACAATATCCAGTTCGAGTACTAATTTGGTTTGCTTGGCTCATTACATCAACCATAAAGTTGAGAAAGCTTCGCAGTGTGAAGGTCTTCGAGTATTAGAATAATTTTTATCTAGGGCTATAGAAACAAAATTGCAAATTATTACAGACAAAAAAAAAAGAATTATATTAGTAAACTTAACGTCAAATACAACTTGATAAAAATAATTTACTAACTATTTTTGTAAAAGTCGGAAAAGAGCTCTGATGGCTTTCATGATGGCGATGATTAGAGATCCAAACGCAGCAGAACCTAAGTGGTAGCAAACCAAGTTCTGGAAGCTGTTCCAAATGGGATTGCTGAGCTTACTTTTGTCTCTGAAAAAAAGCAATTTTATTAGTTCATGATTTTGTCTTTTAGTTTAATAAAATGATTTAACTTCAATTCCTATTCATCGTAGTTTGTGGTATCTTTTGGTGCCAATCCCGATAAGTTTTAACAACAAAAACATAAATGTAGAATGATTGAAAGTGCGTTGTGCTAAAATATGGATAAAATAAAAAGATAAAATAAACAGCTTCGAGCTGTAATACACATTACTACTATTACAAGTTGTTACATATACTACTATTACACGTCGATAGTAACCAACGCACAAAATTGTCATCTAAATGTTGCATGAAGTTATTTTAATTCTGCAATCGAACCAATCATCAGTGCAAAATTTGCTCAACACACAACTGAGAAATTTGTTAGCGAACATCAGGACTGCATTTTTGACAGCCTGTATATACATTCTATTAATAAATATATTTTCCTTCCATACATTCATATTAAACTAATTTAGCCACTATACCTTGTAAAATACCAGACAGCAACTGCTCCAGCTACTACCAGATTCTGACAAGCAAGAACAAATTGAGTCAGCCACAGAAAACCAAACAAGGAAAGCCAACGCATGACCTGAAAAAAAAAATCGCAAAAAAATAAAAAGGACACAAATAAAGTGCTTTGTACATAATTTAGTCAATAACTATTTGCACATAACTTAGAAAAGAAAATCATTTCATGTGCAATTTCTACGCTTGTTCAAATGGAGTGACAGTTCATTGTCGAACATTGATCATTATTGGTTAGACAAAACATTTCCAACCAAAAAAAAAGTGATAAATATTATTCGAATTCTGATAAAATTCGACAACTGTCTCATGAAAATCAAAGAAAAATGTATTTAATGTTGGTGGTATGGAAACAACACTGTGTCATCTGTACCTCCCTCCCCCATCTCTTCTATTAGTCATTTAGATAGTTTTCTAGAACGAAAGTTTTTTTTCTTCAAATGTTTGGTTTCTTTAGATTTCATGCAATAATTAATCTATAAAAACTCATTAAGGGTTCATAAAATATTGGAAAAAGACATGACTACTGTTGTTAATTACCTGAAATTAGAAATCTTGTCAGGCATAATTTAGTTTGTAGATGAGAAATTTAAAATCTGAAATCCAGCACTGACTTCTAATACTTCTTCCCTAAGACGTCGCTTTAAAAATTGGTCTATATAACCAGTTTTTAATAAAACAAAAGGAAGAATCTTTATATTTTATGACATATAATTTTTTTATTTATTTATTTATTTTATTTTGTTATTAATTTATTTATTATTATTTTTTTAAATAAAGTTTTTGATTAATAAATACAAGTAGATTTTAATACCGAAAAAATTATGGCGTTTGAATTATCATTGCTGTAAAAAATATTTGTGATGTCTCTAGAAAAGAAAATCATTGTTTAAAACTTTCAGCGCTTGTTATGTATATGTTGCCGTAAAAGATTGAAATTAGAGAATGTCGACTTTTACCGGTCATTCCCAGGAGATATTCGGTCTTTCGCCGAAGTCTTTGCTGTGTGAATGGAGTATTCACCGATTAATGTGAAGATTTACCAGATTTCTGACTTTTGTGGTAAAAAATATTTGTAGTTTAAAGAAAGATATTGCACTTACTTGAAAAAAAGTTTCAACTGGAAAGGATACTTTTCCTTCTGAATTCACCAGAGGTTTCCCAGAAGTTTGAAGGCATACGAAGCCGACCAACAGAAAGCAGCACACGGCAGCCATCGAAATGAATGTCTTCAAACAAAATAACAATCGATTTCGTCATTATTATATATTTTGAAAAATAATCATAAGTATTACCAGGAAAATAAATAAGTTAGTCGACATCCAAATTGCTGTTTTTAAACCAGTCTATCCAACGTCAATAAAAAATTTTCTTAAAATTATCATGAGGGAGCACTAGTTAGTATTTAGTCAATATGAACCAATATTAGCAAAATCAAGATTAGTTGAAATTTATTCGACATTTCGAATAACTCAAGCTCGGATGAAGCAGTAATTATTTACTTCACATCTGCAAAATGAAACTTTTGTGCGAATTTAGGTTAGACTTATAATCCCCTTTCGTGTTGCAATTAGGGTTTAGAAATGCAAAAGAAAACTAACAAAAAATCCATTGCACACATAAATAAAAGATGTCAATTAATGAGAATTTGAGCGTTCTCCATTAAAAACTAAATTGTGAAGTATTTGTCGAATGTTGAATGATTGAAATCGCGCTTTGGTCTCAAATTTGTCAAACATGAACGATAGTTGTTATTTTTTATTTTTAAATAATTGAAGTGTTAAAAAGTGTCCCTGTGAAAAAATGCAATGCTCAGTAACTTACGCAGACATACAAAAAATTGTTTTGTGATTTCTCAATCGATAGCAATCGACCCGTAGGCCACCCCTGGACTATATCTTCCAAAACAAGAAGATATTTTGTGGAATACGTAACCAGTTTAAAACTAACGCAATATCAGCTGTGTTTCAGAAACGTCTTGGGGAGTAGCATCTTCGAGAAGTCTTGCAATTTTATTTGGATAACTATTTTTTGAAATAAAATCGTCAACTGCTTAGGAATATGAGATTTATGGTGCAGTATCAAATAAGTAATTTAAAAGCTTGATAAGTCTGTTCAAGAGAAAAACCATTGCGAATAATTTCATTTCAAAAAATATTTATACCAGAACTGGTTGGAGCAAAATCAAAGGCATCGCTGCGACTGATTTCCCTGCTTCTTCAAAGAGAGCTGCCACCTAAGAAGGAGAATTATATTTGAAAAGAACTCATTGAAAGTTTAGGAATAAGTGACATATTTCAGTGAAAATAATACCAATCTAATTCTGTTCCTCATGAAAAGCAGGACCAGTAAATATATCACCTGAAAAAGAAAAATGCTATAAATATGTTGAGAGTCAAAGTGCTCAGATTGAATAAACCGCATCTAACTTACATTATATTATTTTCCATCATTTCTGAACATGGAAAATAATATTGTTATATCAAAGGTGTCCATTTTCCTTCAAACGTTATACCCTAAAAATTAGAATCCCTCTCAAGTTAACCTCCGCCCCTAAAATTCCAATGGAGCATTTTCGCATTGTGCCTCCCCACCCCCCCTCATGCGCAACCCTACTTATATGGTGATTATTTAGTCGCAGTGATTAATAATAATAATAATAATAATAATAACAATAATAACAATAATAATAATAATAATAATAATAATAATAATAATAATAATAATAATAATAATAACAATAATAATAATAACTTTGCAGTTCAAGAAATTTTTGTGTTATTTTTGCCAGACATAATTCTGTTGAGATTTTAGAGAATCACCTTTGTAGCTTTTATTTCGAATTTCGTGTGTTCTTCTCTGAGAATATTTTAAAAGAATCTTTAAGAGCTTGATTTCAGAGGAAAGTAGAGAACTTTCTTAATTAGCACTTAGTACGTTTCTTGTATTTACTTCCTTCTATAAACACGTAATATAATAAAAAACGGAACAAATGTTTTGCTGCTCTACTCTTATTCAAACTGAGAATGAAAAGATTAAATCTTTACCTTACCGAATTTATAAATGAATATCCAGCAATAACGACAGATGCAATTTCGGACTTAGTTCGCATGTTTTCAAGCTGCTAAAGTAATTAAAAAATTAAACATTTTACGTTTGTTTCAAAATAAATTTACGTCCATTAAGACTTACTGTAAAAATTGTCATGACTATTGCAGCAATCAACCAGTATGTAACTTGTTTCGATTTCAGATCTTTATTTGGTCCTTCATAGCTCTCAAGATCTTTTTTCTTCTCGTTCCACATTACCCTTAAAAAACAAATTAAAATCTAATCAAATCAAATTTATTGTAAGAAAAATTGCAGTATATTATTACAGTGTGATATATGCGTGTACTACAATTTCATGTATTAGGAATGAATAAAAACGAAATGTTAATATGTCCATAAGAAAAGTTTTTATTTTATTTATTCATTTATTTAATTTTTGCTATTTCAATTTCGTTTTTTGACTTTCTACATTTTTCCCTTTTATATGCATGAAAATCTATCTTGATGCCAAATTTTTAGAATCTGATGCACTCTGAAGTAGGTTAACATTTTGATGAGTGAGTATATCTACGAAATAAAATCACCATAGTTGCAATTTTCATATCTTAATAACTTCAAAATTATAAGAAGGTTATTCAAGAAATTTGATTAAATGCGTTCTGTTGCATTCTATTGGACGTTCAATGCTGACCTCATGACAATGGTAACCACCATCGGGCTGAAAAAAACTTCATTGTCTAACTTACCAATTCCACTCCATTTTTAATGTAGATAAAGGGAAAAAAATAAAAATTATATTTTAAATATTCAATTGTGAAAATTTAAAGTTCTCCCCCCAAGAGGACAGCCGTCCGCTACGTGAATCTGTTGCCGTCCTTCCAAGAGTTCATGCGCTCCCAACGTGTTAAGACACATGGCAAGCACGTAAACCTAATAGTTCTTGAGAAATGGTGGGATCAAAAGTAACGCGAAATCGTTCGTGAAAAATTCACACCTAGCAGAGGTGCGGCCCGTTTTTGTTTCTGATTGCTGAACTGCCGTGTATCTTAATAACTCAAAACATTTTTTAAATTGTGATCTACATACACATTCCATTTACAAGAAAATGTTTCAGTTTTTTCTGCAGTTTTCTCTGCTAATAACAAAGCAGAAGGTGGGTCTGTCTTTCGGTCTGCCTTTCTTTCTTTCTGTCTGTGTGCCTGTCTGTGACGAGTGAAGCGACAAAACCGTTTGGTCGATTTTCATAAAATTTGGCACAAAATTAGTTTGTAGCAATGTGTGTGCAGTGTGCACCTCGTAGTGTTTTACAAAAATTCCATTTTGTTCTTTTTCTATTTTAAGTTTAAACTCAGTTTTCACATAAATTTGATAAACTGGTAGAAAAATATTTCATGTACATTTTCAAATTTTATGTCATTCGATGGCTAGGAATTTTCTTCTAAAAATGATATCAGTTCGAAGTTTCTACGAGCATTAGAAGAGATGTAATAATTTATTTTTAGAATTCCGGAACTCAAGGCTTAACTTGAGCAAGCCAAACGATTCAAGCTTGAGAACAAAATCAAAAATTATAGCGGAATTTATTTTCTCAACGGAAATAAACTTTTGTTTTGAAACCACGATTGTGTCTTTTCGCTCCTGTGAATGTTTCGTTTTCTATTACTTCTTTTTACGTAGTAAAAGAAGTATTGTGATCGCAAAAACAATTTCATTCAAATTTCGGCATATACTTATATTTTACTCATCCCGAATGAATGTTGGATCGTTTTTCGACCCCCTCAACATGTGCATATGTGCCTACGCACATGTAAGCAGACTTTTTCGAATGAAGTTTTTACTGAAAGTGGTCTTCACTATATCCGGATTTTCTCATTGCTTTATAGAACCTGCTTGGACTTAAGGTAAAATTATGTGCGTATATTTTTACCAACGAAAGAAAATCATTCTTTTATTTTGGGAGACGGATGGAAAATTTACATGCGCTCACATAGTTTCTTTTTTTTTTTACTTTGTTGCACAAGCACAGCCGTGATGGTACAGCTAGCGTTTAAATAAAATTACACATTTATAGTAAGCACCATTTCTGTACCTCAGAACCAGACTAACGTAAGTCCATTTTCGTCATTTTTCAGTAGAGGGGAAAAACGATGTATTCGACAATCGTTTTTCCCCTCTACCGAAAAATGACGAAAATGGACTTACGTTAGTCTGGTTCTGAGGTACAGATTTTTATTCAAATCCAATCATTCCTCCCTCCTCTTTCTCTTTCTTTTTCCTCAAATACAGTTCACACGAGCAAGCAAAAACTCTCGTGTAATATTTATGAAACAAACTGCTGCGAAAATTAAGCAATGACTTAATGTCAACCCATCAACTGCTAACAGCGCTTAGTGTATATTCCCCTTCCCCCGCCAAAAAAAAAAAAAAAAAAAGCTTACGGATTGGCCGCAATTCTTAAATGCAAAAACTTCGTTTTGTCGGAAAAGAATTCAAATTTTTATTTTTATTTATTTACTAGCTTTATACCCGGCGTTGCCCGGGTGCGTATTAATACAACATAGCATTCAGAAAAGAAAAAAAAAATTGGAAGAATTATATTCTTGTTTGGGTATATAAATATAAACGGTTGTACAAAAAGTTCTAGGTACAAACTCCCAAAAGAACTTAATTATCACGAAAAGTTCACAGAAAAATAGCACCAGCTAAAAGCGAAACATGTATAAGGCTTTTAATCCATGTTTTTGCATAATTCCTCTGATAGGAGGATAACAAAAAAATTTTCTGTATCATACATATTTTGTGCCAAATGAGAACATGAATTATAATTGTTTTTGAGTTATTTCATGCTAAAATGAAATAGGTGAGCCTTGAAATGAAAATTCATTGTTTTAATTTTAATCTTTGTTGGAAAATGCTAATATTTAAAAACCATAAATTGTATCAATTTGTAACCTAAAGGCTCATGTCAATTAAAAAATAGGCCTAATAATAGGCTAGATTCCTATAAAAGGGTCATTTTTTGACAAAAACTTGAATTTGAGCTTTTTAGATTTTTTAAAATTTCAAGACCCCGCCTATGAGAATTCTATAGGGCATCAAGGAACCTCTGTGTCAAGTTTGATGAAAATCTGACGCAAACTGTGGATTTGTATAGAGAACAAGTATACAAACAAACATATACACTCATTTTTATAGATAGATATTTACTTTTATAATTGAAGCCGAAGACGCTAATTAATTTTAGAAAGTAAGCTAAGCAAGGAAAAATATGCGAAATTAGGAAAAAATGTTCTCAGATTGAGAAAATGAAACGTACTGAATCCTTCAATAGGAATAGATACAAAATATAAGTCGTGAGTTAGACCTCTGAGATTTTTCTTCGACTATGTACATAAAATAAATCATTGATTAATAAATTCGTCATACTCGCCAGTCATAGATTCTGCTTTTAGTTTATGAAATAATGATCACCATGACACCAGACGCAATATTTCATTTTCAAAAAACCTCACTAATGATATTGCTGCAACATTTCTATGATTCCCTTTCTCACTTCTTACCAAATGTATATCGTCACTGCTATGGAAGCGATGGTCACCACAATGAGAACGGTCCATATGATAATCGATGCGCAGAATCGGAAAATGAGGAGAAGCAAAACCGAAAGACCTGAAAGGGAAAAGGTGGAGTAAGCATACATTGTTAATATCAAAAAAGAACGAAAAGCAGAATTAAGACTTACCTATACTTATGAAGCAAAGTAACAATATTTCTCTCCAACATAAGCTGATATCGGATCCAATTTCCTACGAAATTAAAAAATAATTTTTCATATCTTTTGTAATGAATTTTCAGATGCATATTCTTATCTTTAAATATAAATTGCTGTTTTTATCACTGCATCATAACGGCTACTAAGTTTTAATTTTAAAATATCGCTTCAAATATCTTCATGTTAAAATTGAACTACTAAAACTTAAGTTTAGCATAAAAATATTTGCTCCCTTTACTTAAGTAAAATTTTCAATTTAGCTTAATATGAAGCACTATTTTCTGTAATTCGAAAAAAAATTATTGTGTTTCCTAAATTAAATTCTTCTAAAGATGAAAAAAAGTGCAACAGCTGTGTGGTGCTGATTTCAAATAAAATCAGATGAAACTGTTTCAACTGCTTTCACTAGAAAAAAAGAGCATAAAATCCCACGTATCCCAAATGAGTGTGACTCAAACGAAAAAATACGTTAACTAAAATACAATTGCAAGTGTTTGAGCATTGAACAATATGAAACACAGAAAACAATGAAACTTTTTTGTTGCGTTATCAGTCGAAGAATTAATTATATCCTGATAGCAGAAGAATAAGTGTTACGCAGCTAACTTATAGTTCGCATAAATGGTACGGAAGATAGGGTCTTCATAATTGCTGATTAGAGGCTATTAAAAAAAAACTCTTTGCTTTTATATGAATATCTGTAAAATGAAAGCTCTGTTAGGTAAGCTTAAGATTCTTATTTCAGTATTTTACCGTCTACTGCTTACAAAATGCGCTGCAAACTAAAATTGAAATCTAATATTTTTTATAACTTACACAGTTCAACAAAGATTGATTGAGTGAAAGTAGAGGATAAACCAAGGGCGGATCCAGAAATTTCTCTAGGAGGGGCGATTGATTTTATTACTTACTTTTTACTATGTATGCTGGATTGCAAATGCTGTCGGTTCCAAGAAATATCATTCGATTAAGCGGAGTATTCGATTAAACGGGGATTTTTAACATTGCGTCTGTGGCCTGGGAAATATTCGGTTCTGGGATATTCTATTCGTATAAGCTAGGTATTCGTTTATCCGTTACCCGATTAAGCGAGGTCGATAGTATTGATGATTTAGGTTTCGGACTTCAATTTCGAAACATTTCCGGGGGAGAGCCCAAATTTCCTTCCTTCCTTCAACATCATTAAAACTCTTCTAAAACTAAATTTTTTGAACTTCAATATTAAAAATTTACTGATGGAGGGATCTCAAGAGAGTATCCCTCCCTTGCATCCGCCCCTCGGATAAGCATGAAGGAGTGTTCATTTAAATGATTTGAATGATAACAAAACATGTACACACATATTTCTGAATCAAGAG
This sequence comes from Uloborus plumipes, assembly GCA_038373865.1. Lineage (NCBI taxonomy): Eukaryota > Metazoa > Arthropoda > Arachnida > Araneae > Uloboridae > Uloborus > Uloborus plumipes. The sequence goes on from JAXGGA010013841.1 coordinate 12,672, forward strand.
CCATTTCATTTCAAAAAGCATCGGAGAACGCGTACGAAACCTTGTTGGTAGTTGCTACGAGAACAGTGATGGTGTTGCGAAGAACATGTCGTACGCTAGTGAATACAGTCTGGTCATTCGTTTATATACAGGGTGTCCACTCCAATCGTGGACCAATAGCTAATTTCTAAACCGTTAGAGATAAGCATATAGTTTATTTAGGAAAAAAATCTCCAAATTATGAAAGGGATTTTGGGTCTATTCAATGTTTTTCAAAAAATCAAATTTTGAAAGAGTTACGAAATTTAAATTTTTATACAGCCCCCCAGTCCTATCAATCATATTTAGTAAAACATTCTTGACACTGTAACGTTTAAAACTAAAAAAAAATCACTCTTCTACCACAAAAATTGACCGAGTTATGACGTTTTGAAAAATCAAGATTTTGAAGGATTTCGCATACGGTCCCTCTCGATGACGTCATGAAACAATGCAAAATCTTGATTTTTCAAAGCGTCATAACTCGGTCAATTTTTTGTGGTAGAAGAGTGATTCTTTTTTAGTTTTAAACGTTACAGTGTCAAGAATGTTTTACTAAATAAGATTGATAGGACTGGGGGGCTGTATAAAAATTTAAATTTCGTAACTCTTTCAAAATTTGATTTTTTGAAAAACATTGAATGGACCCAAAATTCCTTTCGTAATTTGGAGATTTTTTCCCAAATAAACTATATGCTTATCTCTAACGGTTTAGAAATTAGCTATTGGTCCACGATTGGAGTGGACACCCTGTATATATATTTTTTAATTACATCTTTAATGTTCGTGTTAGCTTGAAAACAAGGTGGTCGTGTTATCTGATCCCAAAGCTGCCGTGCAGGCTGTCGGATCTAAGGAAATTATCATTTCCAAAAATATACAGTGAACTCTCACTTATGCGCCGGCCCAAGGGACCAACAGAAAAAGGCGCATAAGTGAGAGAGACGCATAAGTGAACAAGCCCATTTAAAAGTCTAAAATGCAACGTAAGTTCTAATGAGAGCATGAATAAGAATGTTTCTATAGAAAATGGTCATATTACTACGGTTTGGCAACTACTGAAACCTAATTGCAATGATAAGGAGAAAACACAAATTGTAGCATACCTAATCACAAACTGGTCCTTTTAAAGCGATCCATAATAGATAATTGTCCCTCTCCGAGCTCTAGTTCATGTGGAAAAAATGCCTCTCGTGAGCAATAAAAGAGAAGGATTAAAGAGGAAAGTGAAGAAACATGCTCTGCTCATTTTCCAAGAGAATAAATTAAATTGTTTACATTTTTTGAAAAATTCGGCGCATAAGTGAAATATTTATCTTTAGAGCCACGCATAAACGAATGAAATTATCATTATTTTACTATGGAATGTGCTGGGACCACTGAACATCGTCGTATAAGTAAAAAAGGCGCATAAACGAGGCGGTGTATAAGTGAGAGTTCACTGTACTAGATTGTTGGATCTTTCTAGAGAAGTTGAAAACAGAAAGACGACAAATAACATTACAATGAGTCTCGGGAGACTACGATGTCTACGGCAACAACCAGGCAGACATGTTGGCGAAGAGTGGCGCTCAAATAACTCAACACATTCAACAGCACAATCCATAGAAAAAAGGGGTGCCAGAGCCTCGAGAGGTTGGACTTCTGCCTGTTGGTTCGCGGGAGGTATTTTATTTCCCTCCTACCACCCATCGGAAACCGATGGAGGCACTCCCCGATGCACCACCTTGGGGACGCGCCCTCTAGGGGTTACTGAAAAAGTGGAACAAGAGAGTGGTCTTCCACCATTGGAAAGCAGACGAAATCTCGCCACTGTCAAGTTCACAAATAAACTCCGCAGCAACAACAAAGACCATATATCGAGCAGAGTTTTTTACAATTGGAAAACCTCAACAAGGCTCAAAAGATCATCAACCCTTCAGTTAGATAGGGACATTAGAAGACAGATCCATCTGGAGCATTCATCCCTTGATTTCCTACAGGAACCTCTTTTTCCAAATAAACCTCCACCGAACACAACTATTCATTTAAACTTGCTTAAACCATGTTCGAAAAAAGAAGATCCTATTCTGCTAAAACAAAAGGGCCTCGAAACAATAGAGAAGCTTTCGCAAGAGAACCTTGCTACTGCCTATACTGATGGTTCTTCAGATAAATCCCTCGATGGAGGAGGAGCAGGCATCCTTTTTACCCTTCCAAGCGGTGAAAATTTCAACCTTAAAGTTAATGCAGGCTTTATTTCTTCTAATTTCACCAGTGAACTCGTGGCGATCAAGGAAGCTATAACTCATTTCCTAAATAATTCTCAAGCTATGGATCTTGCTGAGGGACTGGTTGTCTTCTCGGACTCTAAATCAGCCCTTGAGGCCATCCGGAATGGAGAAACTAACATCACCACCACTATAAACAACTTGCTCGATCAGATGCACCGCAAAGGGAAATCTTGCGTGTTGCAGTGGATACCCGCACATGTGGGTATCGAGGGAAATGAGTGCGCGGACGCCCTGGCCAAAGAGGCACGTAGTCTTAACCAACCTCTCTCCACCATCACACTTGCAGATGCGAATGCAGTGGCAAGATGCAGAATTTTAAACCAGGCCTTAAAGAAACCATTGATAACCGACTTCGACGTTCCTAGAAATATTACAACCACAATCGCCCGTCTCAGAACAGAACATTATAAAGGAATGAAAATGTTTCCTGACGGGACAAGGACTTATCCTTTCTGCAGGAACTGCCCAGACACCCAACTCACACCAAGACACATCTTCGAATGCCCAAGCATTACTGCAGAGATCTTGAAACTCGGTTTGCTACCAGATAGAGATCTCCTGCAAGAGACCCTCTACAGTCCTGAGGCACCGAAGTTAGCGGCTACGGTCCTTCGGACCTTTGACAATATTTAGCACAATCCGTAGACACGACATCATCATCATCATCATTCAACAGCCGAATATTTCACTTTCTCCACTCTAAGGGCCATGCTCCACATCAGCGTAAAACGCGACCGAAACTGAAGGCAGAAACCGAAAATCCGGGTACTTTCCATAGGAACACCATTGAATCCATTTTACGCTTCTGCCTAATTTTTCTGCTTTACGTCGATGTGGAGCATGGCCCTATACAAATAAAACCTTACATCAGCAAAAATCTAATTGGAAAGCTTTGTTCACTTCACAAACTTCTTCAAGCAGCTGAAGGTATGGCTTTTATCAAAATATTTCAGACACACAAGCCTCGTAAACAAATTGTGGCGGAATTGAGACTTAAAGTAGGCCATGACTGCCTCGCCAAGCACTTCCATCGAACTGGTATTCGTCTGAATCATAATTGAAGGGCTTGGGAGATGACGGGGGTTAAGCGACAAAACAAAAATTGCGAGTCATTAAAGTTCAAAGTTTTATTGTCGCAGTTGTTGCAGCTTTTTTGCTTTCTGCTTTTGTCGTTAGTGTGCGTATGAAATTGGTCCATTGATATCTACTGTTTGATGTACCAACTTTTATTTGCTTACCTGTATCCATTACTTACCAGTTTTTAAAATGTAACTTAGCCCCTTCATCCTCCAAACCCTTCAATTGTCCACTTTATAAGACGAAATTATGGACAGGAACCATTTGCTGGAATGCTCGAAGATTCTGAGGTGAAGCGATTCGGGCGGCAGCGCTCGATGCCTGCCTCTGAGACACTGACTATGTTCTCTTTTATAGTTTACGTTCTTGTTATTGTTACCTTGAAATAGTTTCATTTTAATTTGCCATTAGAAATTGAAAAAAAAATGCATTAGCAAAAGTTCCTTGCACTAGCACGGTATTTTTATTTTATTAGTATTTTTTATTTCATAGAAACACAGAATAAAACAATTTAAATGTTTCCAATATTAGAATAAAAACGAGGGGATCAGGACGTCACTTACTTCTAAAAATGGCAGAGTAGATTGAAAAAGCTTTGTCGTGGTTTGTGTCACCTGTTTCGGCAAGCAGCGTCGCATCGTAGTTTTTCTGTGAAACAAGCACTCAACTTTGTTAAATTTTTCTTCAAAGAAATAGAGTTCAAAATATTGCGAAAAGAACAGAGTTGAAAAACAACAAAACTGTACAACATAAGTAAACGAAAAAAAGTCATATCAAGCAAAATCCTAAAATTTAAAAGAAAAAAGGTAGTGCTACATATTTTTGCGTTGATTGCCTGAAGTTCAATGCTTTAGCAAGTTTAATATATTTTATTTAGTTTTCGTTAAATTTATTATTTAAGCCCAAATATGAAATTTTCAAAGTAAAATCCCAACGTAAAATTTGAGAAGTTGTTCTCCATTGCATTGCACTTTCAACTACATATTCTATCCGTTTCGTTGATTAATTTAAACTACAGTATTGTAGCGATACTTTGAGCTCTTGGATTGTGCTAATTTTACCAATTTTAGAGCAGTAACAAATGAAGTATAGGCGGTACGAATCGTTGTATGGTAACAACACGGTGATTAGAGTAATGAAATATACATATCGGCGGAGAAATCTATACAAACGTGACTGCATGCATAGAAACAAAATGGGTGAATTAGCCCGCAGAAACATAATGATCAGTTATTCAAAATAAGTTAAAATTACAAATCGAGACATATTTCTATTAATGTAAAGAGGAGAAAAATATTGATGAGACAGAATAATTTTTGAGCGATGTTTTTACAACCTGGTTCCTACCGCGCTAGTGGGAGTTTCTGTTTCCATGGTGGGAGCGGAAGTTTTGTCCGATACAGCGAAAGTTTTTTGTAATTATTACAGTAAAACCTCATTAATTCGGGCCCTATTGAACTGGACTTCACTTCATCCGGACATTCTGTATAAATAAGATGCGAGTTAACTCAATAATACACTTTTGTAGGCCATATTTTGTATTTTCCTCTATTCAGTTTTATATTTCATTCTCTTGAAGTCACAATACATTTTTCTATGTTTTTCCCTGCGTAAAACAGTTTGTTTATTAACTTTGGCTCTATTTTACAGTTTATTTTGACTAATTCATACTTTTATTTGTTCGGACGGCCTGGGTCCCTTATTAGTCGGGATATTCACGTAATCTTGGAGTCAAGTGAAACGGCGCATGTGTACATCTGCAATTTTGTATGCAAAAATGCAAAATTGCAGATGTGACTTTTACTTGCCTTTGAAAAAACAACTCATAGTTTAGCATTCAATTTAGTATTATTTAGTATTTTTCAAATATTTTGTTGAAAATATTTAATTAGTTATAATAATAAACAATCAAATAAATAAAAAAGAGAAGGAATAGTCATGTTTATTTCTCTTACTCATACATTGAAGTCCGACATGAGGTGTTTGATTATTGATTAAGTATATATTGAATTATATTCTGTAACTTATAACAAGTCTGATAAATAAAAATAATTTTACAAAGTGAAGTTCATACCATAATTTATATAGATAGTCATTTATGTGGAAAGGGAAAGCGGTCAGAAAATTTTAACTACTGACATGGATACAAAAGTGGAATCTATGTTAAAAAGATTTCGTTCACTGGACCATTGTTTGGTATTGTAAATCATTCTTTTTTTTAATTCACAGGCTTGTATTTGATTGCCTCGATCTAACGTATGAGAATATTTTGCCCAATTAATCGAAACATTACTTCCGTTTTGTTATCGTTTGCGCTTTGAAATGTGAACAAATTCTAAACAAAATACTTACTCGTAACCTTCCGGGCAATCTCTTTGGCACTCTTTGGTCATGCGGCAGGTTCCTTCCGAGCATGTTTGACTAATTGTTAAATACCTGAAAGAAATTTATTAACTAATAAAGTGTGTTTACTACAGTGATGTGAGAAATATAGCAGACATGTGTTTCTTGAAACTTTTTAAGAATTCGTAAAATTATGAGCTTTGGGGATGTAAGTTATCCATTGTGAAATGTGTGCTGCTATAGCCATGTTTCCATGCTAAAGCAAATCCCCCCCCCCTTTTTTTAACGCCAACGCTTCCCTTTTATTAGTTGAATGACTTGATGAATATTTTAAATAACAAGACTTCGTTATTTAGTAACACATTACTAATACATTGTATTAATAAACATCCTATTAGTACATCGTTACTACTAATTATATCATAAATACAGTATGCTAATCAGTCGCAATAGAGTCTTATGCCTACGGCTTCATTGTGGCTGATGCTTAAAGTCCTGAGGCACAAACTATTTTCGAATCGAAAATGGGCTAATTGTAAACCCGAAACACGCATATGGTCTACATTTTGTAGATTGCGCACAGGGTTATATGCCTCGCTTTCATTTTTCGAAAATACGTAAAGTAGTTAAATACTTCCTCTTTTATTCTTAAAAAAGAAAGAAAAAAGATGTTGAACAACAGTAGCGATAAGGTTTGGTTTTTGAAGTAAAGAAAAAGTAAAACTTAATTAAAAATGATTGAGAGTGGTAAAAAATACGCTCTTTTCACAAGGAGCAATGACCTGAAAAAACTTTAAGGAAACTTTTGTCGCATTATTAGTTCTCTCCTTCTCACTGGAATCAACATGTTTTTTCACGGGTGTAGCTAAATAAACAAATTGCGTGACACTGGGCATTTGTCGCTAAGTTGCAGAAATCTATTCCCCTCTTGTGGTCAATAACAAAAACATCTTTAGGGGAAAGGAATCAGGACTTTTGCAATTGAAACTCTTTTGTGGTTTTTTCGCATAAATTTCTTTATTTTATATCCAGAAAAAAAAGTTTTAAGTCCCTTCGCATTTCATTGTATTTTAAAACCGCTTAAAACTAAAAAATTATACTTTTTCAGTGCAGTTTATTGGTACCTTGAAATCAGTTAAGAAAACCCCTGAGAAATGAGTAAACATTTTGCTAGTATTTATCGCAACGATTTAAAACGAAAAAATATGATCTTACTTCAAACATGATAGTAAAACAAGTATGGGCTTACATATGAGGCTTCAGATTTCACTGATATAAAAAAAAGATTTAAAAAAAAAGAAACTCTTCTCGTTCACTGGATTGTTGGTTTGGTCTTGTGAACCATTCCTCTCTTTCTATGCACTGATGAAGTGGCTTGTATTTGATAGCCTCAAAACAGCTGCTTACTAAACTTTCAAACTCTGTTTAAATGCTTTTATTTGTACTTTCATACACCTCTCATTTTACTCATATTCGTTTATTGTTTAGTTATTTATTCATTTATTTTTTTATTCATTTTTAATACGAAATATTTCTAATCCTCAAATAAAAATTTCATCATTTTTATTTTCGTTTTTTTTTTTTACTTTGTCCTAAGCGAAATGAAAGTAAGAATTTTTACCCCTTTTTTCCCTTTTAAGGTACAAATTTACTGAAAAATGTAAAAAATATTATTTCCATGGAAGTTTTATTTATACAGTATGTTATTCCTTCTTCACACCCTGTAGTTATTAAGAGAAATGTCCATCTTGAGAAAAATAAGTTATCTTAAATATTTCACTTTACCCCCCATTCCCCTATTATTTTGCATGGGAGTACCTTCCCTTTCTCTTTGAGAGATTCTCGATGAAAAGGAGACAAATTTCAACACTTTTAAAAGTTAACCCTTCACTGCACGATTTTTTATATTTTCATGAAAAAAATCATTTGTTACCTTTTAAATAGCCCCGAGTTCAGGAAAAATAAAGAAAAAAATTAATCTTAAAAATGTGCACCAAAAATGATGTTTTAATTGTTTGTTCTATATATGGCACAAAGCACATAGCATATGCTTTGTATACCGATAAGTGTAATAATCTACAATGTGTTTTGTGCCATAAGTGGTATAAACAAACTTTCCACTAAGTGTATTTAAACATTTTTAGAACAAAGGAAATAATGACTAAGCACACTTCTAACGGAAATGCAGACACTCTTTCTTTGAAAAGCAAGAACTGTAATACCTAGACTAGTGCAACTAACTAATGCATAAAAATCACACTAAACTGTTATAGCAATGTTCCAGAAGGGGCACAAAGCTCAGTTTAACTGCATTTAAAAATCATAGGAATATATGAGAGTTTATTTGGTTTGTGCCAGATCTGGCCCACCGTGCAGTGAAGGGTTAATTAACATTCGCCATTTAGAGTGAGAAAACTGCATGAAATGGTTCATTTTAAAATTTGCGAATCTCACTTCTGTTTGGTGTAATCGGATCCAGATTTATTGGCACCAGATATGGGAGTGTTTCTTACGCCGCAAATGTTACCGTAGTCGTCATAACCGTATATGAGCCTTCTTGGATCCCCTTGGACACAGGCAATGCCCACTGCAACTACCTGCAACACGAAAAGGCGGGTGAGACAAAAAAAAAAGTCAATTTAAAACAAATCGGATACAATAAAATTTCAGCTCTTAAAAATTCAATAACAGCAGATAAAATAAGTAAAGAGTTGTAAAATATGGAGCATTAAAATACAACGAACATTTTTTTTTTTTTTGTAAAACGTACAAGCATTTCGTCTATACATTAAATACAGAAGGATTCGACGTGAAATAATATTTTTTTGTTACACAAAGTAGTTTCTTTGCTGCAATTTTTGTAACAGAATAATTTTGTAAGATACGAATTCAATCAAAATTCTCTCTGAGATTACTTTTACGGCAGCCAAAAAAACTTTTACTCCATAAAAATGTACAAGTACCTACGCGAAATTTTATGCTTTTTAAATATTCACTTTACTATTTTTTATCGAAATAAAATGTAGGGGAAAGTACCCCAAAACGGGATAGCTAATCTATTTTTCGTTTTATTTCTTATTGTGTACAAGGTACATTTCAAAGTCAGACGTCATTTAAAAATATACACCTTTTCAACTACTAAAAATACCTTTGTCACTTTTGTTCAATATTATTTATAGGAAAAATACTGGTTTCAAAAAGTCTTATAAGATCCCGTTTTACCCTACCAAGGGTGGGCAAAACGGGATAGGGATTTGTGCGTTATTACGTTTTTGCTGATTTTACTTTTGATTTAGTTTTTGGAACAAAAATATTCTACGTAATTGTAAACTTGAAAAATTACATAACACAGAAATCGTATAAAAATGTGTTGTCTTCTTCTTCTGCCTTAGAACAGGCTTCGTGAGCCCATCGCTAGCAGCTCGAGAATTGTATCTCGCTTCCTTCTCCAGATTTCGATTCAAGATATAGAACGTTGCAGAAAATACATGCTTCATCTTTTTCAGCTTCATCTTCTGAAAACGACGAAATCCAACCTTGACTAACTGATAATTTCATTAGGTTTTCTTAAGTCCACTTTCTTCGATTTTTGCAAATGATGATTGTGGCTTTTTTTCAGGTGCAGAATAACATGTTGTAACTTTATCTACCTGTTTTGCATCTCCACTTGGTTTTCTTTTAAGCCTCGTATGTTTGGTCTTTGGAACATTCAAGAGACTTCAGCTTTTTTTTCAGCTTTTGAGTTCTTTCTCGTTCTGTTTTTTTTTTTTTTTTTTTGGTCACATTCTTCTTATTCAAACTCAAGTTTATATGGGCTTCCTGTTATTATTGCTGTTTTCACTATTCTCCTATCGTGTTTATTTTGAGGCCTTGGTCTAGTGGTGGAGGTAGAATTTCTTTGGGTGATATAGAAAATGGTAGTGACGGACGATAGTAAGCCCAAGTCCTTTGTATCCTGTTGAAGTGAACGGTTGGATAAGGCCTGCGTTTGAGCAAGTATTATCGGTGCCCCATCACTAGGTGAGTCATTCAATACTGTCCCTAGTGGTTGTGATGACTGAAAACTCTTAGATGCTATTATGACTGAACTTGAAGATCCTTCGGATCTGGCCTCGTTTTGTTGGATTTAACGGTTGTTGGGACGTCATCTTCTGAGCATCCGGCAATGGGTGATCTGTTGGAAGAGAAGAAGCGAAGAGATATTCAGGAAAGACATCTGGGTTATATGGACTAATATGCCTGTTTTCCTGAACCCATTCACAGCAGTTTGGACAAGAGCTGTTCGTTGAAATGCTGCATTGAACAACTTTCCTACTTCGTAGATAGTAATCCCTCTACTAGGATGGTTAAACATTCACTTGCGAACTTCTTGCTCCTTCGTGCTGCTTGAACACATTGCCAAAACATTAATAGAAATGGTCGGGTAAAACGGGAAACATCAAAATTGTATCCCGTTTTGGGCGCCTCAAAAGTGTCCCGTTTTGCCCGACCATGATGCTTTTGACAACATAAATGACTGACCCCTGAACCGTCACTCACTAGCGATATTTAAGTACATGAAATTGTTGCTAAAAGAGCTATGAACAAAACACAGTACTAACCGGAATTGTTTCGAAAGACGGAGAAGCACACAGATAGTCGTTCTGCAGTTGAAAAAAGTAAAAAGTAAGTAAAAATCTCAATTGAAAACTTTGAAAAAAGCGAATTACTTGGCTAGCGTTGAGAGATCAATTGAGAATGCTGTCACGGCGGTCGGGAACCAGTTTAACCTATCACCCGCGAAATAGTACCATCAGTCAAACTCCGAGGCTCAATATCCCGTTTTGCCCGCCTGTCCTGTTTTGGGCAACTCTCCGCTACATTTTCTTTAATAAATGCCTGTACAATCGACCTTAAATGAACCTTTAAAATCAATTCATCTTAACCGTAGTTCATCTTATCCGACGAACAATAAACAACAAACAAGAGGATAGAGGTTGGAAATGTTCCACTTTCGTTTTAAGCGTATTCGAATTAACCAGGTTCGACTGTACTTTAATTGCGAAAAGTGCATGGTATTTTTTAAGACTCGCAGAATTAAGATGTAATTGAAGGAGTTGGATAATGACATATAGTGCTTATTTAACCCTTAGAACAAGCAAAAAGGCACACTTCTGTGTGACTTAACTTACACACTATCCGCATTAGTTGCTCCTTTTAACTTGAAGTTTTCCTGGTCATTGTCACCAAAACCCATAAAACATTTTTGTAAGAGTTGCATATAGTTAGAAAACACATTTTCATTTTGTGAAATTTTGTTTATTTAAAAATTGCTGCTTATGTAATTAGAAGATGAAGTAAAATGATTTTTATGCATGCGTTTTAAATTATTTTTAATTTTGCATAAAATCAGTTATGAAACAGAATTAAGTTTCCACTTTTCTATCTGAAACAAATAAACTAAGAGAAAGAATTCCCCTGGTACAAAAAATGTCTTAAGTTTCAGAAAAAATTCTATATTTTGACCGTGATTTCGGAGAAAACGAAAGATATTCAATTACATAAAGATTTGATAAAGCATTTTTCACAAACTTCTGCACGCGCGATGCATAATTTGCACAGTTAAAGTACTTAAAGGAGTGAAGTTTATTCCAACGTTAGAGATGCACAAATATGCAGGTATATATGCAGGTATATATATATATATGCAGCACAAATATGCATCTCTAACGTTGGAATAAACTTCACATCTATCGCACAAAGGTATTTATTTTCTTTACTTAAAGGAGTTTCATTCTTTTCCTTCATTTCTCTTGGTTTTATTCATGCACACCGCTGCAGACATTTCCTGTATGCAATACATCGCCAACTCGGCTTTTTCGATCCATGGACGGCTGTTTAAAGCTTATTATGCTCTCATCAGCATGGAATACGACAGTAGTCGAGTTGGAGGCAAAAATCCTCTTATAAAGCAAAGAGAGCCAAAAAAACAAACTGGTAGCTAATGTGAAATTAGAATACCAGCGAGCGACCGCACTTGGTACGCGACAACTTTATACATTTTCTGTATTTAGAAACATAAGAGCCCTTGCAACCTACAATAATTGTGAGATTTTACGAAGCAAAAATGTATTTTTTGCTTAACTTTTACGTATATTAACAATACTCTGGTGATTTAAATTTGATTTTTTTCATTATTTTCCAAATTATTTTGAATATGTATAGCTTTATTAGAAAAAACAAGAAGTTCTGTCAAGAACTAAACGAGCCTACTTTCCCGTACATCGACATCGGCATTCTAGCATCTGATCATTATTCTCTTGATTATCTAAGACTAAAAATTATGTCAAACATACCTTTAAAAGCAAAACATACCTCTCTCAGCAGATGAAATAGACACATAAAAAGTAAATAAATGAATAAATAAAGTTTTGTCGCACCTTTTAAAGAATGTAACTGTTACAGTTCTTCCGTAGAAAAATTCCTCAATTGTTTTCAAAAAAAAATTAAAAGTACAAAGTACATCAAAACACATTTTATCAAAGAAAGAAAAAAAAAGAAAAAAAAAGAAAAAAAAGAAAAAAAAAACTCTTCCGTTGATAAAATGTCTCGAATTTCACTTTTAATCCGTTGCCAGTTGTTAAATATAAATAAAGAATAAAATGCCCTAGTGAATGAAACATTTTTGTTACAAAAAAAAATCGTCTGCCAAAAATAATAATAATAATAATAATAAATTCAATAAAACAAATGAATAAATAAACAAAAAATCGTCTGCACAGTCAGTCATTTTTTTTCGAACTGTTTACTCAAAAGTTATTAGGGGTGACAGCTTGCTTGAGCGGTTCAATGTTGAATGAAAAATTGTTCAAATCGGAAATGTAAGTACGGGAATGAAGTATCTTTGAAAAGTTCTTTCCAACAAAAAAAAAAGTTTGTTCAAATCGGACTGTTCATTAAAAAGTTAGTATCGCGGGACCGGTTATTTGAACGGCTCAAAGTTGAACCAAAAATTGTTCAAATCAAAAAATCAAATATGGGAATGAGCTGTACTCGCCGAGATCTTTAAAACAAAAAAAAGTTTGTCCAAATCGGAATGTTCATTCAAAAGTTATTAGGGGGGGACAGACAGACCGACCGACCGACCGACAGACCGACCGACAGACCGACCGACACACAACTTCCCCATCTCAATACCCTACTTTCAAATTTTTAATTTTTCGATATTCATTTTACCTCTTTATTTTTTTAACTTGGCGATATTTTTTGGACTTGGCGATATTTTTTTTAACTTGGCGATTTTTTTTGGACTTGGCGATATTTTTTCGATGCATTAAGCTACTTTTAATACTTTTTTCGTCTTTCTTTTATTTTTAACGGGAAAGTAGGCTAAAAACAAAGACAACGTAATATTTTTTTTTAAACTTAAATGACAAAGCTTTCTTCACACTTTTTCCACCCTTATCGAATTGATTAACTTAACGGAGAAACTGAGGTGTGTCAGGTGGGACATTGAGAGCATTGTGAGCTATCAATAACTCTCTCCGCTATAGAAATACCTTTCAAATAAAATATGCTTCTTCTTATTAAAGTGCGAACTTGAAACTAAAAGTGAATTTTAAACATAAATTTAATTGTTTTTAAAGAGTAGCTACCGTAACACACGTCTTCAAATAAATTTACCTAAAACGTACAAAAAAAATCAAAAGTGCATTTTAACCCTTCACTGCACGGTGTGCCAGATCTGGCACAAACCAAATAAACCCTCATATATTCCTATGATTTTTAAATACAGTTAAACTGAGCTTTGTTCTCCTTCTGGAACATTACTATAACAGTTTAGTGCGTGATGTTTATGCACTAGTTAGTCGCACTAGTCTAGGTATTACAGTTCTTGCTTTTTAAAGAAAGAGTGTCTGCATTTCCGTTAGAAGTGTGTTTAGTCATTATTTCCTTTGTTCTAAAAATGTTTAAATACACTTAGTGGAAAGTTTGTTTATACCACTTATGGTACAAAACACATTGTAGATTATTACACTTATCGGTATACAAAGCATATGCTATGTGCTTTGTGCCATATATAGAACAAACAATTAAAACATCATTTTTGGTGCACATTTTTAAGATTAATTTTTTTCTTTATTTTTCCTGAACTCAGGGCTATTTAAAAGGTAACAAATGATTTTTTTCATTAAAATATAAAAAATCGTGCAGTGAAGGGTTAAGTATCAAAATTATCTTACCAAAAAGGCAATATACACAGCAAAAATGATAAAAAATATCACATCCGTGCATCCTCTGTCTTTCACTGGGCCTTCAAAAGCATCATACGATTCAGGGAACGTTCTGGCATTAGTCTGAAAAGTGGAAAATAAAAATAAAAATGAATTTTAAAATTATCCTGTATTTATATGTACCAGAACTTTCTAACAATCTAAAAAATCAAAATTCGTCAAAGGACCAAGTTCATGGTCATAATTAAAAAAAAATTGCATAACTAATTAATCTTCCTTTAGCACACATCAATTAAATTGTTTTCAAGAAAGGTAAACTCTTGATCCTACATATCTATGCAGTAACCAGTAACGTACTTAAAATAAATAAGACATGAAATATGTTCCAAATGATGTGGGATGCAAACAAATCAAGCAGCGACGGTTGACCGAGAACTTAGAATGAGCTTAAGAATGAGACTCATCTAAGAGATGATATGAGTTAGAATGAGCTTAAAACTTAACTAAGTAAGATCGATTCTGATTTACGAATTGCCGCTCTCTGTTACTTGGAGAGTGCAAACTATGCATCGGTTTATAGAAAGCTAATGCACAATCAAATATTCTTTTCTCGTGCATAAATTGACATATCAATCAAAACGCGTTTATGACAAAAAAAAAAAAAACTAAGCTGAATACTGCGAAATTATCACTATAATATGAAGAGGTATTTTAACACCTTAATTTTGATCTTTTCCTTTTCTTGCCATCCTGTACTCAAAACCTATAACTTTGAATATTTTTAACCCCTGACGCAACAAAGAAGGGAGTTATAAGTTTGACGTGTCTGTCGATCTGTCGATCTGTCTGTGGCACCGTACAGCCTAAATGGATAGACCGATTTTGATTTTTTTTTTTCGAAAGGTAAAGTGATCGAGAGTGTTCTTAGCTAGGTTGCGTTTCCGGATGACATTAATTAACAAAGATATCAATTTAAAACCTTTTAAATGTTTTCCGCAATTTTTGAAGGGAAAATATCCTAGAAAATTTAAAACTAAGTACCAAAAGAAGGGGGGGGAAAAGTGTCGTCTGACACTGTGTTTGAAACTTCCATGAAAACTGTCTGTGTTTGAAACTTTCATGTAAAATGCAACTCGAATTATAACGTTTTTAGCGAATGCGGCTAAGGCTTATCTCTACACGATTGGAAACCGATGTCACTGTTGGCCGACAAGGAAAGAAAACTCAATGATTTAAAATGTTCATCTGTTGCCAGTTTCCATTTGTTAACAATTAAAGTAATTTTCCATTTTCTTTCTTTATTCTATTTTTTTGCGACTAGAAAATTTTACTAGTAAGGATTATCTTTTCTTTTCCGTGTTTACCATAATCTCTCGGAAACAATCAAATATATTTAGATTTAAAATGCTTTATGGCCAGAGAAGTTCTTTTTAATATGGGATCGTCAATCAGGGTCAGGAGTTGTTTAAATTTTTAATTTGATCTTAGTATTTGTTATGCATCAGCATTCGTTTGCTACACTAGGTGGCCAAAAGTATCCGGACACTTTCAAAAATTCACATTTTTACATATTGCTCGAGAAATAAGTGATCAATTGTTCTTTAACTTTAGTCATACAAAATATAGGCTTCACCGAACATTTCCAAGTTGAAATTAAATTACCCTTGCATTTGGGGGACGACAAGAAGGCGGTTGAAAGAAAAACCGCTTTTTGACCATAACTCTTCGAAAATAGCTCGGAATAAGCTATCAATTTCAGTTATTAATTAGCATACTATGTATAATTACTGTACAAATTTTTATGAACGTACCACTCTTACTTCTCAAGATATGAAACATTTTTGAAATAACGGCAATTTTATTTGAAGGGTTTTTGCTCATAACAAGCAGAGTTTTTGATCAAACCTTATCACAACTTCAGGAAAGATGACAAAATACAAGAGAAAGAACATACTAAAACCGTAAATAAAAATATTAAAAATTCGATGAGATATGAACGTTAAAAGGAAATAATTTTTCACGGCGCATGCGCGAACAACAGAAATTTATAACTACAAAAATATTGTAGCCTGATTTATAATGCATCTTATAAAAAAAGTTCCAGTTGAATATCATGAAAAATGAAAAAGATATCAGCGATCTAGTTAGCTGTATTTCATTCATTTCGCAGACAATACATAAATAGTGAGGGTCTGTCCACAAAGAGCTATTTTTAAATTAAAGGTTATTGCGTCGTCTTTCAAAACCAACGTTTCAGAGGGTGTCCGGATACTTTTGGAAACGTGCGTATAAGGTCTTTTTGGCCGAACAGACGAAATGTGACTTCTATGCCGAATATAAATTTTCAAACTGTATACAATTTAACATTGAAAAAAAAATGATCGATTGTCACCACACTATTTGTGGACAACCCCTCACTATTTATGTATTGTCTGCGAATGAATGAAATACAGCTCACTAGATCGCTGATATCTTTTTCATTTTTCATGATATTCAACTGAAATTTTTTTTATAAGATGCAGTATAAATCAGGCTACAATATTTTTGTAGTTATAAATTTCTGTCGTTCGCGCATACGCCGTGAAAAATTA
Organism: Uloborus plumipes; assembly: GCA_038373865.1. Lineage (NCBI taxonomy): Eukaryota > Metazoa > Arthropoda > Arachnida > Araneae > Uloboridae > Uloborus > Uloborus plumipes. The sequence continues at coordinate 29,187 of JAXGGA010013841.1, forward strand.
TTTCCTTTTAACGTTCATATCTCATCGATTTTTTAATATTTTTATTTACCGCTTTAGTATGTTCTTTCTCTTGTATTTTGTCATCTTTCCTGAAGTTGTAATAAGGTTTGATCAAAAACTCTGCGTGTTATGAGCAAAAACCCTTCAAATAAAATTGCCGTTTTTTCAAAAATGTTTCATATCTTCAGAAGTAAGAGTGGTACGTTCATAAAAATTTGTACAGTAATTATACATAGTATGCTAATTAATCACTGAAATTGATAGCTTATTCCGAGCTATTTTCAAAGAGTTATGGTCAAAAATCGGTTTTTCTTTCGACCCCCCTTCTTATCGTCCCCCAAATGCAAGGGTAATTTAATTTCAACTTGGAAATGTTCGGTGAAGAATATATTTTGTATGACTAAAGTTAAAGAACAATTGATCACTTATTTCTCGAGTTATATCTAAAAATGTAAATTTTTGAAAGTGTCCGGATACTTTTGGCCACCTAGTGTATATATATGATGGGTGACAAAATAATACGAACACCTGTGAAATATCAAAAATTCCTTATTAATAGGGAGTTGGATCACCCTTTGACTGAATAACAGATTTAATACGACGCGGAATCGATGCATAAAGGTCATTAACAACGTTTAAAGGAATATTAAGCCATTCCTCTTGCAAGTTAAAGAACAATTGATCACTTATTTCTCGAGCTATATGTAAGAATGTGAATTTTTGAAAGTGTCCGGATACTTTTGGCCACCTAGTGTATCATCAATTTACTGTTGACTTTCTGATACTAGGGTAGTTTGGGTGAAGATGAAGTATTAGGGAAGATGCCGTATTATGTGTTGCACCCACAAGCAGCAACAAAACCAGCTAGCCACTCAGTTGGAATGAAGGAGCATGTACATCGAAAGCATACAGAAATTGGTTTTGTTTTACCGCAGGTTTAAGGGGTATTTTTTTAGTGTTTTGTCATTTTTACCTCTCTGTTGAGTACCCGAAATAGTGTTAAATGCCTTTGGCTAAGACGCCGTGTTTTTGTTTGGGGAAGATGTCGTAGCTTTCCGTCACACCCTAGATAAAGCAATGATCCTATTCAAAACATAGACCTAGAAAACGACACCGAACTGTCGGAAAAAATGTGATTCGATGAAATGTACTATGTACAGCAGTTGAAGCAAAAAGTTGTGTACGGCATCTTCCCCAACCGTTGGGGAAGATGCCGAAATATAAGGGTTTTATAATCCTTAATTTTCGAGGGTAAAAAAAAAAATTGTTTTCCAAAGCGAAACCTATTTTTTTACCAATCATAAAAGTCCATATTTTGTGGATAAATTAGATTTTTAAAAATAAAACCAATTCCTTATTTTATAGGAAATAAAATCAAAAACTACCACGTCTTCTCCAATCTACCCTCTTTGCATTGAGTAATGAGTTACTCGAAAAGATAGTCAAAAAGATGCAGTGGCAAGTCGTTATAGATGTAAAAGAATCGGAAAAGACACAAAATGTCAATACAGTAGACCGCTAAAATTTTCTGGAAACTAAAATCTGATAAAGATTTTAAATGCTTCATTTTATTGAGGTACGGAGTAGCTCACTATACTGCTTTGGGAACCGCTGCGTGATTCGATGCTGATGATTTTAATCAGTCACCACAGCCACAAAACTCGCTGCCCGTCATTCCTGTTACAATAAAACAAGGTTTGAAACCTGCGCCTGCTACCGTATGTAGCTTTAGTAAAAGCTGGCTCTAGTATTAATTAATATTAAACTAAATATATTGAAAAAACATACATACTGATTTTTGAAATTGTTACAAATAAAGTAGTCCAATTTACGTGCAAAATATAACATCGGCTGGGTTGAACTATGGTAGTTGTCAGCTTTAAAAAAGTACGACTTTTGTAGTGGAACATTTTGTAAATATTTTGATGTCTTGGACTTTTTAATACAAAATATATACTAAAAGATTTTTTTTTTTGTTTGTTTTTGACGAGCTCACCCACCGCCCATACCCCTGCTGTGAAACTGATAACTCCTACGAACTACAAGTGGAGGTTTATTTATTTATTTATTTATTTATACATTTATTTTTCCTTTAGTTAAGAGAGGTTTTACGTAACGAAGCCTGATACAAATATTCGATTACTTTCAAGCCAGAAACAAAATCTAATATCCCAATAGTTTTTACTGGATTTTAAAATTAGTTACACATTACTGCAATATACTAGTTTTTTCTAAGTTAATAATTTTAAAATACTGAAAAAAAACTGACATCTACCATAAACATGTAAGTTTTTTTATAACTAATTTTTTATACATATCATTGAAAAAAGATTAATGATTTTTTTTTTGTGCTTAAAATGAAATACTAAAAAATATTTTTACTTTCTTCGACTTTATTTGAAGTGGTATTTAATAATATAGTTGTTTATAACAGCATTTCTTAATTGATCTTATAACAAATTGTTATCCATTTATAAATACATTTTTTAATGTTACATAATAAATGGTTGGAAAATCTCTGTTCCAATCACAAAGCATAAAAGCGTGTTAGTTAAGATTTAAAAGCCGATAAAGAGTGCTGAAAGGTGGTGACAAGGATAGTAAACAGAGTAGCACCCGTTTAAATTGGGCTGGAGCTTACCTTGACAGAACTGACTCTCGATGACGTTGCGAAGCAGCACCCCATTCCACTGGTGCATCAACTTGGCACTGCATTAGACTACCCTTTTGATCTTAGTCAATCAGATGTCTCTGCGATTTCTCAAATCATCCAGTCCTAGATATAATCAAGCCATATAATGTGTATACATAAAACCAACTATACTGTATTAATAGAAAAAGCTGAGTTGTAGTAATTTAATTCTTGTAAAGATCAAGACAGTAGTTATATAAAGAGGGTTTAGAATTTAGAGCCCCCTCCTAACATCAAGTTCAATACAAATTTTTCTTTACTCTTAAAAGTAAAATTCTTTATTTCTCTCTTATTTTCATCCGTTTTACAAAATCCTTTTGCTTTAAAATAGATGTCTTTAATGACGTGCTGTCAACCAAGGCGTAAAAAAAAACAGTTGAGCAGAAATTATAGATCTCCCGTTACATATTACTCAGATAACGGTTCTACACCCCCCCCCCCACCCCGCCCATAAAATAGTGAAAAGAGCAAACCCCTTAAAAATGGTTTGGTAGTCCCCAGAACATGTCAATCATCAGTATTCGAAAAGCAAAACTTTCTCGACAAATCAACGGTTCAAAGAATACAACTTTTAGAAATGAGCGTGGATAGTTACTGTTCTAACACATTCGTTTTATTCCATTAATAAGTGCACTGAAGCAACTCACTGCATTTTTTGGACTTAAATTAATAAAAATAAAACAATAAGCTCATGCTCCCATGGGTTCAATTTCCGTTCATTACGGTCATTTTTTCAAATAGAATTTTTCTAAAAACTTCTTCGCGTGATATTCTATTATTCACACCCCTTTTTCCCGCCCTTATTCACAATCGAACAACGACGAAACGACTTCTAAGGATTCATCACGTGCGACGCATTGTTGTTGTTGGTAAACTCGGATGTTTCCATAGAGAACAAACAAAGCTTAACGCGAATTCACTGCAAACATCGTAGATTAGTTCCAATTTTAGGGAAGACTTCGTTCAAGCATTTGTTTAATTGTTTTGATGATTTTTTGAAGAAAATATGAATTCGTGACTAACGTTGGTACAAAAGGTAGCAGTCTATTCGTATTCTGTTTAGTGAAAGTTCTTTCAGTGATATCGATAGCAACTGAGTATTTGTTGAATAAATAAACAGAGCTCTAAAGTTAACAAAAAATTCCAGTTGAGTAGTTCATAGCATTCATATGAAAAATTGTATGGTATAATTACATATTTTGTATAGTTTCAAGCTTAAAACGTGCAATTAAGGTAAAAATGAATACTGAGTGTATTTTTTTATTTTAGAAGAATCCAGTTAAAATTATGTTGAATAGAATCTTAAAATCATGTTTTGCATTTTAAATGATAATATTTCAAATGTATTTCTCAAAAATTAAAAGTAGAAGTTTAAAAACAAGTATCCAGCAGTGATGTGCATAGTGCCCTGCATCCTCCGCGGCGCAGGAGGCGCAAGAGGTTTGAGAGCACACGATTCAGAAAAACGACACTATAAGTTACACGGGAAAAACATTTTTTAGATTTTAATAGTGGGGGGAGGGGAAGCACTTACAAATCTTGCAGGGGAGCGCACCTTAGTCTATGTACGCTACTGGTATCCAGAGCTGATCATTAACCCTACACTGCATGATTTTTTGTTCTTTGAAACACATGTACATTGTACAGAGTGTCCACTCTCCTATCGTGGCCCAATAGCTAATTTCTTAACCGTTAGAGATAAGCATATAGTTTTTTTAGGAAAAAATCTCTAAATTACGAAAGGAATTTGGGCTTCGAAATGTTTCTCAGAAAAATCAAATTTTGAAAGAGTTACGAAATTTTAATTTTTATACAGCCCCCCCCCCCCCCCAGTCCTATCAATCATACCTAGTAAAACATTCTTGACACTGTAACGTTTAAAACTTTAAAAAAAAATCACTGTTCTACGACAAAAATTGACCGAGTTATGACGTTTTGAAAAATCAAGATTTTGCATTATTTCATGACGTCATCGAGAGATCGCTTAAGGGACCGTATGCGAAATCCTTCAAAATCTTGATTTTT
>JAXGGA010013842.1:0-33898 GCA_038373865.1 Uloborus plumipes
GTCTTGACGTGAAAGATACAATAGTCATTTCTATTGATGACTAAAGGTTTAGTATGTACTTTTTCAAAAAGCTAGACGTATCAGTGGAGAAATTTGAATGTGTGCAAAATAATTTTAATGAGTCATTAACAAAAATTTTGATTACAACTGAGGAGACATAAAATTATTTGCTTGAACTAACTATAAGAAGTTAGCCTATTAAAACAAATACAAAATCAATTTTCAATATCTTTAGGGGGGGGGGGAAACTACAGTTTCTTCAATATGACAGAATTATTATTCTAATGTACAGGTAATGTCGGAAAATTCTCTTCCTCTCTCTCTTTTTTTAAAATCAATTTACTACTTGATTTTACTTCTGTAATAACTCTTTCTAAGTTTTGCCGTGTCTTTAATTTGCCATAAAGCTCATTGCAATTTACATTACTGCCGTTCATTGTGAAAATTATGTATCAAAATGCGTATTTGTTTGCTAAATATAATAACATTTAGTTACATTTTTTAGTATAAAAGAAAAGTTAAGAAATGCTCAAAAGATAATTATCTAGTGACTAATAGTAACTGAACACTTATATTTCTTTCATAAGGAAAAATTTGAGAAGGGCTTATATAATAAGGTACAATAAAATCATTTACAAGGAGCTACCCAATTTTACAGTGAACGACATCATTGTTGAATTGACTGTCACAATAATTCCTTCCGTAACTGAATAGAACATTACATTTCAGAACAGAGAAACATTATGATTAAATCAATTTTCTTATCACTCTATTTCCCATTTTTTGTTTTACTTTATTTTTTCTAAAAATAATGTTTCGTTTTGTAAAATGTTACCCCTAGCTCAGAATACGGGACTTTAGCCGTCCCATATCAAGGTTTCCCGGGACGCGGGACAATTTTTTGAAAAACGGGACTGTCTCTTGAAATCCGGGACGTCTGGCAACCCTGGCCGCAACCGTTCTAGATGCATATAATTCCAGTTGAAAAAAAAATTGTCAAAAAGTTTTTGCAGATTCAAGGTACAGTAAGCTCTCGATTATCCGCCAGGGTCTCGGGGAAAAAAAATCCTTAGTTGACTTTATTCTTATAGAGCAAAAATTTTTCTTCAAAAACACAGGTCTAAAATACAATTTTTCTTAACATCTGTGGCTTGGTTATAAAAGGGCCAATGTCAATTTTTTTCACATTCTGTGTTATTTACATCAAAAGTTTCCAATTTAGTAAAACTCTAATTCTACAAAGGCCAGTGTCTAATATCAAACTAAAATTGGTTGTATTTCCATTATAATGTCAGCCAATGTCATATGCACACAATGTCATAATATTTACATAAAATAGTAACAGGTTAAAAGATTTCATATGATAAAATAATGTTTCTTTACACTAACAATAAACAAATACAAAAAAAAAAAAAAAGAATAATGGAAATCTTAATATAAGAAAGTTATAGCATTCTAAAAAATGTCAAATATCTTTCATCGCCTTTTTCTCGAAACTAACATTTTTGACTTAGGCCCTTTTAGAACCAAGCCACAGATATTTCTTGCCCAAGAGTGCAGTGTACTTCATCCAATATTTTTTTTTTTACCTGGGCGTTATCGTAAGTGCCACTTCTTTATAGTTTTTACATGCTTGAGAACCTCAAATACAAATATTTTTTTATGCTGTATCTATCGTCACTGTTTGTACATATGACGTTTAAAGTGTAGTGTAATTATTTTTAAGCAGAAGACATTTTTTATCTTGTTTATTCCTTATTTTATCTTTTTTCGGATTATCCGCGATTTTCGTTATTCTCAATACCCGTGCCACCCAATTCCGCGGATAATCGGGAGTGTACTGTATTGAAAGTGTTTACAGTAATAAGTATACCAGAGTAGTCCAAAATACTAGGAAAAAAAGGTGAAAATATTTATCGCTTCATTGCTACCCTTGTACCACCAAGCAAAGTGAATTGCGAAACCAAAATTGGAATGAATTGGTACATTTAAGAGTCGCGACAAATTGTTAGTTTATAATTTTTTTGTATATGTTTTCAGAAGTTTATCTTTACAGGTCTATTGAAACAATTCAGTTAACTATATTACAATTTACTGAAAATATTGAAAGGTATCTTGAGCACCTTATTCTATTAGTTCTACTGCGCTGAGAAAAGTTTTCATCCCTTAAAAGGCGATACACCAATATTATTAACCCATTTATGCCCAAGTTTTTTTTAATATATTTTTTTTTTCCATTTTTATCTGCTTAAAACTCTTACTTGGAATGGTTTACATACATTTTAGGCTTAAAATAGTTCGCCGTTGCCATATTTATTAAGTTATTTAACGTCCTGTTTATGGGATATTTTGCAGATATGTGAGCAAACTACGACCTTACATGACTTTACTTTTGCAAAATAACATTACAGAAGGCATCTGTGATCATTTTAAAGCAAATCATTTTAAAATAGTTTAATTTTATGAAAAACAAGTTCGCAAAAAAAACTTACTTTCTGTGGCTACCCATGCTGGACCGTTGCTTGACTGATTTGTCTGAAAATAGCTGTCAATAAATAAACTCTGATGTCCAAATAGTGGCTCTAACTGGTTTTCTCAAAAAGAAGGACTCTTTCGCTTGTGAGAAACAGCTTTAGTAAAATGATAAACCCATTACAGGTTTCTGTATGCAGTAACTAACAAGCGTGCCGTTTTTAGGCTACTGGGCATAAATGAGTTAAATCTTAGTCAGCAAGAAAATTAGCAGTGAAATTTCAGACACTTGTATTATGACTTTTGTATGAATAAAATACCTTTTCCATAGGATTTATGCACTTAATTATATGATTAATAAAGTTATTTTACCAAAATATCAGTGTTTTAGCAAAAACTCCTGTTCCTTCGTGCTAAATTAGCATCTTTACCCCCCCCCCCCCCCCCGCGGTGAATAATCTTCGCGATTCCTAAATTTTGACCAATTCGCTTGGTTTATGTCCCTGAATTCTATATTACCGGTTGTAGCAAAGAAAAGCAAGCTTGTGAAGAATACGATTTCCTGAATTTTAAATTTTTTGTCACTTTTGTATACCTAAAAAGACTTATGACCACCTTCCATCCAGACAGTAAATATGGTTGCGCTGGTGGTTTGTTATATTTCTAATGTTTGTCAAATTGCACTGCAAAAAATGAAATGTTGTTTTTACAGTACAATATTGGCAGCTGAGGTTCAAAACTGTAAAATGCACAGTAACAAACTGTAAAGCTAGCTATTTTACAGTTTCTTTCAAAAAGTTAGCAATTTTACAGTTTAATGACAGAAAAATTAGCTGTATTATTCTATAAAAGCAACAGTATAATACTGGCAGCAGAGGTTCCAGTTTAAAACTGTAAAATGCACGGTAACAAACTGTAAAATTAGCAATTTTACAGCTTATTACAAAAATTGACAGTTTTTACAGTTTATTACTATTTACTGTATTATACTGTGAAAACAACATTTATTTTTTAGTGAGCTTATCTCGAAAAAAGAGAGAAAAGGAAAAGTTCTTTTTTCGGATAAGCCCACTTGAAAATCTAGGTTATTAATTAGTTATTAATTAGATCTGGAAGTACTTTGGGTATATACCCACATCTTTTCTCTTTTTTTCTTATTTTTATAATCGTGTAACTTATGCGTGACAGGAATAAAGAGCACGTTAATCTGGAAAATTCAATTTTTTAATTTAAATTTGTATTTTCAAAATTAGTGATTAACTTGAAGATAAATCTTTTGTGAGCAGGTTTTTAAAAGTTTAACACAATGTGAGTAAATTATGCGAAAACTCTTTACTCAAAGTAAATGAAATCCGAAAATAATTTTCAGATAAGAAGACAATTAGAGGAGAATTACGATTAAAATGACAAGAGTTTTGAGGCACCCTATGGCAAACCTTGTTCAACAATACATTACAGATAATGAAATGCCTCCACCAAGATAAAAAGATTTTTTGAAAGTCTTCTTTTCCAAATTGTCTACGAAAATACCTGACAAGAATAATAATTCATATTAAATTTCCTAATCTAAGAAGAAACCTTTCAAAGACAAAGCACACTTAAGCAGCCTTCGTATACCCACTCAAAACATACAAAAAAAAAAAAAAACTCAGAGACCCTTTCATAGTGGCTCGAGCAAACACAATTACTTTGCACAGAAATCATCTTTATTTACTCTGTATTATTAATAAGTGGACAGGGAGGGCACGAGAAAGGAAGGGGGAGTGGTAAGGATGTGCGGTCTGATGGGTGTCTTTAAATAATGAATAATCGAGTTCGTATTTAAAATGTGCATTAGTATGGAAACCTGGAAAAGTAAGGAGCTTAGCGCTACCTCGATTCAATGAATATGGGACATCATGAGATAGGATATCTTTTGTGCAAGGTCAGCAGGAATTACAACCCGTCCCTAATGCGAAATAAATCATTTTTTTGGATATGCAGTACAAACAGCGCTATGCCACGATCTCTTCCTCCATCGAACTATTTAAAGCTGTGGTGCTCGACCCCAGTAGCGTAGCTGGAGGGTCCAGCGCTCGTGGTGAACGTCCCCCCCCCCCCATGCTCGTCTTGATTGGTAGTCACATTAGGTCACTGTGGTCTCCCAAAACAATTCTACATGCAGAAAATTCTGATTATTTAGAAAATTTGAAGACAGTATTACCTTTTTTAATATTCCTTTTTTCTTTCATGTCTTAAATGATACCAAATGTTCCTTCTCATGAGATGTTCCATTTCCCACACAAACTCTTATGAGTTTATTTTCGTTAAATATTTTTCTGCTAACAATTTTTTAAAGAAGAAATATAATGTAATTAAGAAATTCTTAACTTTTTTTATCGGTCAAAATGCCGCCCCCTGATGACTGGTGCGCCCGTAGCAAGAGCCACTCCTGATAACCCCTAGCTACGCCACTGCTCGACCCCTAAAGCCCGCGAAGCTGGTCTATGTGGCCCGTTATTTCGTTCACTGTTACAAATCGAAATGCGCGATTATTGATAATGTAACAAATTTAAAGACAAATGTTCAGAAATTCGTTTCTGAAAACAGATCCATTAAATAACAAAAAGCATCAAGTGTTGTCCGTCCGTGAAAACCGCGCCTAGCACTTGCGAACCATTCCACTTAAAAAAGGGCTGATGGGTTGTGAGTATGAAGTTTCGGAAGTTTTTAATTTTTCACTTGCACTCTTGCTGTCGCTTTTTTTTTTTTTTTTTTCTATTTTCTAAACAAATTATTTGCGAAACATATTTTTTCTAAATTATATTTATCTATACAACATCACTGCAAGAATTAATTGTCGAACACCACTGCATAAGGCGCTCTGAAGACATTTGCACGACGAGGCCGATCGGGCTTGGCGCGGCCCTGGTCACACTTTACCCCCTCCCCTCTCCTCGTCACATGCTACCCTACTTTTCCCAAACATAGTTTTAAATTTGAAAAAAAAAATGATGCCACGCTTCTTGGTACCCCCTCCCTTCCTCTTGTCACAAACTGTCACAATTTAACGACTCCCCCTCAGAGTGTGACATCATTTCTAAACTTGTGGACGGCCCCTAATTCCGATTCTTGACGTGTGAAAAAGAGAACAGTAGCATCGCTTCCTATTCCCTGTCTTTCCCGCTTGGCTTCGGTTTTGACCCTGAAAACAACAAAAAGACAGCACTCAAAATCAGTTTTTCGTAAAATTGAATTCTGAAACTAAAATTTACTTTTCCAAAGCGCCTACAGAATTCGAAAAATAATGTTTCCTAAATATCATGACAAAGGCAATTACAATACAGTTTAGTCTATCTCAGTTGCGTTAAAGAGTATATTATCGCTAATGTTACAGAAATTCATTAGTATTCTTCGTTTAAAAAAAGATTTTCACTGACAAATTGAATTTTTATGAATTATATCATTTGCAAAAAAATTGTTCAAAACAACATGGGCCTCCTTGTTCTTTTTAATAATACGCTTATTGTAAGACTGATTTTTTTTTTTTTTTTTTTTTAAACCAGTACATCGAGCTCACTTGTTTGAACGATATCGCCCATTCAAAAAGGTTGTTTAGATTACAAATAATTTATTTTTAAATTCCTAATTATAAATAATTATGTTTACAAATTAATTGATGTATCAATCATTATACAATTATTTTTACGAAGTGGTACAATTTAGCATGATGTACAACCAGATGGTACGGGAGCCAAAAAAGGTTGGGAATCGCTAATCTAGATAAGGCAACAACATTTATTTTGAAAACAGATAAAGGCCTTCGAATCAAATTCAGGTTCTGCAAATCAGAACTTTTTCTTACTATCAAGAGGCAATTTAAACTGTGCTCCAACTTGCTGTAAACAAATCATTTTAAGGTCGACGTATCATGTGTCTCTCGAGAGTTGAGTCGTGAATATAATGAACAAGCCATGCCCAATCTTGAAACAAAATACGACCAGAATAATTAATGGCAGAGAAAATTCAATTTATGAATTCAAGGAAATTTTATTCATATTTTTGAAAAAAAAAAGGAAGCTCTTTCTAAAATGCTTTGAAAAATAAATTCTACTTCTGTTGTGACCAGGGATGCCGACAGGGGGATTATGGCGCAAGTTGCGCTACAAAAATGTTTGGGGGGCATTTTTTAAAACAAATTTATTTATTTATTAAATTATTTATTTTTTTTTAATTTAAATTATTTACTGATTTTTTAAATAAAAATTAATCATTAATTTATTTTTTCAATTTAAATTACTATTTATTTTCTTTATTATTTATTTATTTATTTATTGTGTACTTGGAATGTCTGGAAAGGAATAAAAGCGATTCTATTCTGTGCATAATTCGAACTTTTAAAAAATTAATAATATATAAAAAATATAAGTTATAATTAAAAAAATAATAACTACCATTTAAAAAAATAAATGAAATAAAAGGGGGGGGGGGGGTAAAAATAAAAAGCACAAGAAAGTTGTGAAAATTTTTGGAGGCCATTTGCGCCATTGAGCTTGGGGGAGGGGGGCATCCCTGGTTGTGACAAACAAGCCAAATTTTTATCATAAATCAAATTTATGTTTAAATTGACTTTTTGCTTTATTTTTAAAATTTTCATTTTCACGACAAGGTTAGGATAGGTTGTTGAGCGGACCATTTTAAATATACCTCATTTTGTTGAGATTAATAAAAACGAATATAATTAAAAGAAAAAGACAGAACTACAAGAACATAAACACTTATTGATATTTTGTTTTCAAGAGCAGGTAAAATGAGGAAGTGTAAAAACTTACTTATTAGACAGTCGCCTTCTTTGGCTATTCAGAAGAACGGCTGTGTAAATACGCATATAATACTACTAAAATTAAGCAAATTATCTTAGATATTTCGAACAAATTTACTTTCATGCAACTTTCCGAAGTTTTCAATTTAACACTTGCATTTGCTATCCTTTTGACACATTCAACTAAAATATGCATTTGAAATTAGCATCGTTCTACATTGTTTTATATGGCTCAAAACGCTTCTTATTATTCTTCCCCTTATTGTTTGTTACCTATCACCCCTATTTTGATAAGATCAAAGAAGGCCTGACGCATGCGTAAATATGCGGAAAGTTTTACCAAAGAAAATCAGATAGTATCTGTCTAAATGATAGATTTATTCATTTATTTATTGCAATAAATTATAAAAGCATCAACTATTGATGTTCAAGGTAGGAAATGGTTGGAAAGAAATCACGTTCAAAGATTTTCTCCAGACATGGTACCAAGAATGCGCATAACTGACTGACTACCTTCGGGCTAAATTTTTTGATCGTGGGAAAATCGGCAGCTTGAACTGCACTCCTGAGAACAGCAGACGGAGAAAAATAGTTTCAAAATTGAACAACGAGAAAAATCCAATTTTGCCTCTTAAAAAAAATTGCTCCCGATTGTCTTCCCCAAAACGACATGTCATACAATCGAACTAGAAATCCATCACCAATGTAAAACAGCTGTTTTGGCGAAATTAAATCATTTTCTATGCCATGCTGGCGCATTTCAATGGCGGCTCCGCTAATACCCCCGCGATCATTCCCTTTAAATAAGGGGCTATTAGTGGACGAGAGTGGTCAATTTCCATCCGAGAAAACTAGTTTGGGGACAAAAGGCTGCAGAATACCTTCAAGTCCATGAGGATAATGAGATTTATAGCGAGGCAGTTATCTTTGGCGAAAAATCGGAAGTGGGGAGGTGACATGAATATCGATCGAGCCCCAACTCCAATTCTGCATTCCTGGCACAAGCCGTGCATGGAATCTATTCCTATAGATGTCCAGTCGCGTCGTATCTCAACGTCTTTTTTTTTTTTTTTTTTAATCTTGGCCTCTTAGAACGATAGATATGGGCTATCATCATATCGATAACAGATATCGTCACGGTTAAAACTGCGATAAAATTGGAAGAGTTCGTTTACCGACTTCGCCTCTGCTTCTGATATTTTAATTTTCTGCCGAAGTGGGCAGTTTTGGTTCCGGGGAGAACCGGCCGGAACCGGCGCCTTCTTAACATGCAAATTGGAATGTTAGCGAATTCTTTCGAAATTTATCTAATCAAAAATTCGACTCAGTTTACTTGAAGTCAAGACTCTTAAAAGTTTAAAAAATAGAAAGGACTATTTTTTTTCTTAGTATGTTAATGCGAAATACGCCTGGAATAACAAAACAGACTTAGAATGCCAGAGCCGTATTAAAGGAGTATGTTTTTAGGGTTCAAACCCCCTCCGAAAATTTTCAAAACTATTACAAAAATGCTTTTCATAGTTTCTCACTGAAAAAATTATTATTGCTATTTTATTTTAATTTTCTTATTTACTTTGAAACTGCATTTAAAACATGAACATTCATTCTTCGGAGGAATGAAATGTGCGAAAAGAGTAACCTCAGAAACTTTCTGAATGAAGTTGAACGAAAGAGTACTGTTTTTAATTTTAATCTTTAAAACGTTAGATGTTTTGAAGTGCATTCAAAAGTAATATCTTTAGGATTTAAATTGCCCTCCCTCGCTATTTAAGTTTTTATCTAAGACTAGGGCCTACGAGGGGACATGGCAGCCCAGTTGGAACGGCCCTTTTGGCAGTGGTCGGAAGTAGCGCGCTACAAGTAGCGAAACTACTGTAGTAGCTACATTTTTTAGTAGTTTGTAGTGTAGCGCACTACTTTTTTAAAAAAGTAGAGTAGTGAGTAGCGCGATACAAAAAAAATAGTAGTTTGTAGCGATTTCTGAAAACTACTTTTAAATTAAAAAAATAAATAAATAAATGAAGAAAATTGAAAAAAAAAGAGAACGAAGGAAAAAAACAAGGTTTTTCTTGTAGCGAATAATCGTAAAAATTGTAAAAAAAATCTAAAAAGGATAAATTTTAGCAAAAAAAAGGAACAAAAAGAAAAGTAACAAATAAATTCAAAGACAATTCCTATTTTTATCCCATATTCGAAGGAAGTAATTTTTTAATCTAAACCACTTTTCGAATTTTTTCGGTCGATCTTCAATCGGTGTATTCTTGTTATTTATTTATTTTTTAAAAAGTAGCGAAGTAGCTACTACATTTCAAAAGTAGTGTAGCTCGCTACATTTAAAAAAAAGTAGTTGTAGCTGTAGTTAACTACATTTATAAGAAAGTAGTTGTAGTTGTAGTTCGCTACAAAAAATATGTAGTTTTTCCAACCACTGCCTTTTGGGGCCCGGCTTGGATTCGGAGTAGTATATTTTTATAAATTTTATGGGGATCCAGAGACCAAACCGACCCTGTTTAAGATACAAAGTGATAAAATACGTTTGGCTAAAATTTTTAAAGCATATTTTCAATTTTTCGTGAGTGAAATGGCTTGCAAGAGCATTAAAGAGATAGTTACAAATAAGGGGAAGAAGACTTAAGTGCCAAAACTATACTTAACTTTAAAATAATAAATATATCTAAAACACTTGTTTCATTAGGTAATTCAAATGTATAGAATCAATCTAAAATTGCTTGGAAAGATTTTTTTTTAAATACTTCCCTTAAAGCCAACAAAATTTGAAAATCTTTTCCTTAATCGAAATTTTTAATTAAACTCTTATATTTTCACACTATCCTCAAAGGAAATGAATCAATAAAAGTTAATGGGAACAGTGACAAAGGGCTTAATTTAAAAAATACGCGAAGAAAATAATTCATTATTTTTTATAAGTAATGATAAGTCCTTCAAACGTCGTTGGTAAAATGAATAATATTTAAAAGAATAATATTCTTCACTTTACATCACATCTTAAAGAAGGAGTGCTGTTTCCCTTTCTAAATCAGCAAGCAGCTCCTTTAACTATTCTTCCACAAGTTTCAGCTGAAAAAGAAAAATTTCCGGTTTAATCCAGATAAAAGCGCATTCTTCGTAACTCTTTACTCCTGCGCAATTTTTGAAAAACTTATCTAATCATTTGAATTCTTCGCGATATTTATGCGGAAAAAGCCTATGGTAAATAAAATCAATGCTTCTCTCTCAACTTAAGAGGTGAAAATAAGATCTCCATTAGTGGGGAAAAAACTAGCAATATTTTTTAAATATCTGTGCCATATTTAAAAGTGCAAAAAAAACTTGTTTTTAAAAATGATGCATAAACCGCAAAGAAAAAAAACTTATTTTTACAGTATAATACTGGCAGGGGCGGATATCTTCACCGGAAATTTTTCGATTTTGAAGTACTAAAAATGCAATTTTATACGAGGTTTAGTTCAATAGGGGGGAGAAGTTGTGGCGTTCTCCTCCGGAAACGCTTCGAAATCGAAGTCCGAATCCTTTGTGATGGAGCTTTGTAAATCAGTATGCATAGTAAATAGTAAAAAAAGTCAATCGCCCCTCCCTTGAAAAATTTCTGGATCCGCCCTTGAATACTGGTAACAGACGTTCCAGTTTAAAACTGTAAAATGCACAGTAACAAACTGTAAAACTATCGATTTTACAGTTTATTATTGTAAAGCAGTAATTTTACAGATAATTACCACGATTTTACAGTTCATTAGCACAAAATTAGCTGTATTATACTGTAAAAACAACAGTATAATACTGGCAGCAGAGGTTCCAGTTTAAAACTGTAAAATGCACAGTTACAAACTGTAAAACTATCAATTTTACAGTTTATTATTGTAAAGCAGCAATTTTAGTTTATTACTGTAAAACTTTTACAATTTGTTACCATAAAATTAGCTGAATCATACTGTAAAACCGACATATATTTCTTACAGTGTAGGCAACTGTTATGACTGGGAATACACCGAAAAGTAAGTTGGCAGATTACCGATTAATCGGCTGTAGATAATCGGCCGATTAATCGGCAAGGCCAATTGTTGATCATGACTATTATTTTTAATACTACTACTTTCTTCATCACTTTTTTTTTTCTTTCACAATTTCTATTTTAGAAATAGCTACTAATTAATTTCTAAGAGACGATTTATTTTTCTCCATTTCCCTAATTTTCCCTTTCATCAAATTTCACTGAGCCAACTTTCGCACATGAAAATTAACGAAAAGAAAAAAGAATAAAGAGGAGGCTGTAGTGACTACATGTTATAATAATGTTTCCAGAAAGTTACAATAATTTACTTACAAATTTATTTATCTTTTATTTATGTACAAATTTCTTTATGAGTTTCTCGTTGAAGGTATATAAGCATACATTAAAAAATGTATTAAAAATATTTTTAAACCGATTCATAGACCAAGTTTTGCCGATTATAAATAATCGGCATAAATAATAATGCCTAACACAAGAAAACTATTCTACTTTACTTTAGTTACACGTATCTTTTTTTAACTGCCGAGTTATGACAGTTTTTAAAAATTAAAACTTTCAACTAGCTTGCAATATCTGGGACGGTATTTCGAGGCACAGTAAACTGTACTTAATAAAGATGTGCATTGAATTTTAAAGATGGGATTATTTTCACTCACACTAATTACCCTAAGGCTTTTTTAATTATCGTCTTATAGCAGTTGTTAAAAACTAAAACGTTTTCACTAACCTATAATCTCCTGGAATATATATTGGAGAAACTAAATTGCACTTATGTAATAAAAATGCGCTCTGAATTTCAAACATGATTTTTTTTTCACAGACACTGGTTACCCATATTTTTCAGTTGTCGTGTTATAACAGTTTTTTTAAAAATAAAACGTTTTCACTAGACATAAGCTATAATGTCTCAGAAAATATTTTAGGGGATGGGGTAATTAAACTTTATAATCCTACGAGCTGAATTTTAAAAGCGAAATTATTCTCACAAACGTTTACGAAATGATTAGGATCGATAGAGCTGTTCCTTAGTACGCGATTTTTTTTTTATATCCTAAAGGGGGGGGGGCGGCATTTATCATTGTTTTCAATATGTGTGCTCTGTGAAACAAAATATGGAAACTAGTATTGCAGACGAGTAGGCTATTAGAGAATAGAGATATTTTTATATCCTCTATAAGAATATTTCACATATTGACTATCAAAAAATATTTGTTTCGTTTTATTTAACTTTTATTCGATTTTTATCTAATATATGCAGTCCAATTTGCTTATTTTCCGTAATTTTTCTGCATTTATTGTTACTTTTATGTTATCAGTATAAATTTTAAACATTTGCATTTGTATTAAATTCGTTTTACGTCATTTTATGAAAGTCTTTGGCGATTAAATATTTTGGTTTTGCAGTTTTTAAAATCATTAATTGCAAGTTTAATTTTTTTACAAAGGTAAACTAATTAATAAGTAAGGTTGAAATCGAAAAAATCAGATTTAAATTTAAGAAATATTTTTAAGTTTTAAACAAACCGATTTATTTGTTTTTTCAAAATAGTCAGTTTTTCCGCAACCTGATGTTGCTATTGCAACATTACTTATTGTACATGCATTAACTGCTTAATTATACTACAACAAATATAAAAGGCGCGAGTTGCCTTTTTTATTTCTTAATTCTTTTAACGAAATTTTAACGTTTCTCCAAACACTTCCTTTACATTACATCGGTTGTATGCAGCAATTAAATTTTCAACTGCGCCAAATAATTTAGCTTCGAAAAAATAGACAATCGGATAACTGCTTTAGCTTCCTAAAACTGAAAATATTTTTATTTCCTATAACACAGCTTAATGGGATAAATGTTACGGAATATTTTTTTTTTCTCCTAAAAGATAAAGTTATCAAAAAATAAATTCTTGACATACTAGTTAAAGAGATAAAAATTTCATTAGCTGATCTTTAGTTTTGATACAGATTATCGCTTCAATCAATTTTATAAGCATCATTTCAAGTTTCATCATTCTAGCCAATTTTTTCCTCAACCACACTTTTTCTGCTCTACACGGAAGCTGGCAACGCGATAAAAAATTTCGGTGAACGTGAGCTTGAAAATAAATGATGTATACTAGGAAATATTTTCGGATATATATTATACAATGTATACATTTATTTTACACAAGCTTACGACCGATTAAAGCAGCAGAGCAAGTTGAGGAAATACTTGAACACTTGGAGTAATAATTCTTGGAGCTGTTTTCAAGAAATATTTATGGATGTAATATTTTGTGCTAACAAACACAAAAATGAAAAAAAAGAAAGGAAAAAAGACAGGAAAAAATAAGTCACAAGAATTATTTCAACTAAACTAGAAGGAAATAAGGGAAATCAGAAGCGAAAAGGGGGAAATGAAAATTTCTTGTTAAAACCGGTTAATCACAACCACTAAAAAAAATTAAGAAAAAAAAACAAAGATGGGAATGGAATAGAAGACCACATAACTTGCTCTTTTATTGGTTCGCCGTGCTAAGCGTAAAAGTGGTATCTGCAGTCGAGCACAAACTGAGATATAACTCTTTAAAGTTTTGTGCCACCGTGTATTTGATTCAGATGAAACTTTTTCAGAAATGTTTTAAAAATATTTTCCGTTCTCAAATGACCATATAATTTTGTATCTAGGTAAAATACGTCACAAAGAGCCACCTGGTGGCGATATCTCAATTTCGTTAAAAAGTGCAGGTACGACTTTTGTGCTTAGCACTGCGCAATAGTACTGTGAACGATTGTGCTAACAACATCATAATTTAATTTTAACAACTGTTTGCACCTTCTATGCATTATCACTTCAAAATGTAAATAATTATCATCTAACCCTTTCTTCCACTCGCCCCTACATCTCAACTTAGCTACGAATTGAGTTGACTTGTTTTTTCAAAAAATATTTGTATCATAATTTGCATATAGTTAATCTCATTCGTCCTTCAGTTCTTGCAGCCCGATCATGCCAAGCGGCAAACGTCACGAATATGCAAATTAGCGCCAGCATATAAACTCCCGCACTTTGCTATGCAGTAAACATTTGATTATCCGCAAGCGGATTATCCGCGATGGTCTCGGGGGAAAAAAATCTCAGTTAACTTTAATCTTGAAGAGCAAAAATTTTTCTTTAAAAACACAGGTCTGAAATCCACTTGTCCCAGACCGTCCCTTTTTTTTAGTTTGCTTTCTTAACATTTCTTACCCAAGAGTGCGGTGTACTTCATCCAATAAATTATTTTACCTGCGCGTTATCATAAGTACCACTTCTTTACAGATTTTATATGCTTGAGACCTTCAAATATAAAATAATTGTTTATGCTGTACCTATCGTCACTGTTTGTACGTATCACGTTTCAACTGTGATGCAATTATTTTTAAGCAAAAAACATTTTTTATCTTCCTTACCCTTTATTTTATGGTTTTTTTCGGATTATCCGCGATTTTCGTTATCCGCGACACCCGTGCCACCCAATTCCGCGGATAATCGGGAGTGTACTGTATTCTCTCTCTTTCACTGCTTTCGACCGAGGTGGACTTGGTTGTTTTTCGGCTGCTCCGTCGAGCCTGTCGTTTTTTTTGTTTATTTCTGCCCATAATTTCGGCCTTTTAACTATGTAAGTATATTGTATATTGTATTCCAATTAATATTTTTCGACTGATCCATGTTGCACGGAATAGAAATTATTCAATATGACTTCACTCAGGTTCGAGCTTCCAGTTTAAATAAGCCGTGCTCACCAAGTGTTCTCAACGGCTGATCCGGCGAATCGGTGCCTGACGCGGAAAACTGTGGTCGGTAGTCAAATTCCTCGTTAAAAAAGTTTTCTGATTAAAAAAAAAAACAGGAAAACTAATGACAAAGCTTTGAACAGCATTTTTTACCTTGGAAAAGAGAATACATAATTTTGTCTTTGAAAGTTGCAACACTAGAGAGTGCTCACAACTGCCACTTATTGTGTCTTCTCTCTCACGCTTTTTTTCTTTTTAAACAATTGTTTATTATTTATTTCAAATAGGTTTATTCACTGATTGATAACAAATTGATATTTTCAGAATTAAATATTTCTGAAAACAAATAGTAGGGAAAAATTACCGATGAAATATTTTTTTTTTTTTTTTTTTGTTTCACCTAGTGAAGATTTTTTTAATGATATGCATAAAAAACACAGATCCCGAAAAAAAAAATCAAAATTTTCAGAGTCCATTGGTCGTAAAAGGTAAAGAAAAGCTGATCTACCAGATCATCTTAAAATAACAACATATATCACAGAACCGCTACTAGCACTAACGTCTACAATTAAATAACTGAATTCTACGTTTTATAGTTACGTTATCTTCCGTCATAAGTCTAATAATAAGAACCACAGTGTAACTTAGACCAACGCCTCTTAAATACTAAATGCCTACTACTTTCTGGTTTTCAGTACAGAGTAAAATTTCTCCCTTGGTTCACGAAGCATTGCCATCTATCGGAGATCTTCGAAACAGAGAAATGAACGATTGGTTGATTTCTAAATTACAATTTTAAAATTAACCAATAAAAAAATTTAATTCGAATAGTATTTGGATTTATCACCATAACAACGGCATCATTGGCGCTCAAAGTGGAACAAGTGTTTCCCATATTGAGGCAAATGAAGTAGGTATTTAGTATTTAGGAGGCGCTGCTTAGACCTGGAACAAGATTTGTCCAGAATGTAGTCAAATACCAAGCAAACCTAAAAAGGGGCTTCATAAAACAACTCTCTCTAGCTTCCGTGACGCATTGTAAAAGTGACTTTATCCTTAAAGCAATTAAATATTTAGCAAACCTGAAGCTCAAAGTAATGAGTCTGCACCAGTCATAAACTTCCTTCTGAATATATATCATTCTTCTTATTTTTCTTTCCAATTTACAAATTTTCCGACTAATTGACTGGGTGATTAAGCAGCAAAATGAACACAACATCCTCAGATTCCTGACACACAATTGATACTCTTTCCCCATTGAGGTATGTTCGTTGACGGGGAATTCCTCGAAAATTATCACAGCCCATCAAGGAAAAAAGACAAGCTGTTGATTCAGCTGACGACTCATTCTTTCTCTACGGAATTGTTGACAGAAGAGGGAAAAACATTCTTAGCAACAACAAATCGCGCCTTTTTCTGTCATATCGTGATGAGACGAGTAAGTTGTTAAAGGGCTTCGAATACGGATTGAGGAAGGAGTTCTGGTGTTGGCAGAGTGACATGATCCTCGTGTAGTCAGTTGACTTGTGAATCGGCTAGAGGCAAAAAAATACAGTTGAGCTCGCTTCATGGACTAGCCATTTTGCCAGAAAAAAAATATTCTAATAAGCGGTATATTGTATGATCCGGGATCAAAATAATACATCACAACACTGCAGAAAATAAATGCTGTTACTAAAGTATATTAGAGATAATTTTATAGTAATTTTACAGTTATAAACAGTAAAATTGCTAGTTTTACAGGAATAAACTTAAATTGCTAGTTTTAGTTTATTACTGTACATTTTACAGTTTTAAACTGGCACCTGTGCAGCCAATATTATACTGATTTTACGGCAATAAATTGTAAAATTGCTAATTTTACAGTAATACAGTGTAAAGTTGCTAGTTTTTCAGTAATAAACTGCAAAATTGCTAGTTTTTCAGTAATAAACCGTAAAATTGCTTTACCGTTTATTACTGCGCATTTTACAGTTTTAAACTGAAACCTCTGATTAAATTGATAAGAGTTTAGAAAACAGTCTAATTTATGCGACAACATTCAAATTTAGTATCATTTATGCTAAAAATACAAAAATCTGCCGGCAGCATTTGGTGCACTAAATATTAAATTTCGCATTAAATAGTTTTCTTTTTTGTTGAATAAAACTTTTTTATCAATTTTAACTTTTTTTTTCCGGAGAAATACAGAGAAATTCTCCACAACCCATTCCGACCTTCAGTGAAAAATTTTACAAAATTCCGTTTCAGAGCAGAATTTTGCGCAACCTTAACTCCCCAACCCCTAACTCATAATATTACCAGTCTATGTAATCACACAGACCCTGGGTTGTGCAAAAATACAAAAAGGCCAAGAATAAGAGCGGTCACGAAAAATTGAACTGAAAGGTGAAGCCGTAAAAAACCAAAATGAAACAAAACAAAGTAAATAACAAAAAAATCGTCTCAGAAGATCTGCAAAGGGTCGTTCCGTCGTAATCGTTTTCAACCCACCCGTTTTCCTCCCCCTCCCCTCCCCTCTTGATGCCTACGTGCACTCGCACTCGAAAGTTATGGCGACCACATGGGGCCGTAATTCAGGGACTCGACTTCCCCCTTTTCTTTCGAAGCTTTTTTATTTATTTATTTTTATTTTTTATTTAATTTTTCTTTCCAGAGCATGGCAAGCAAAGTTCGAGGTGCGGGTGTGATGTATGTGCTTGCCCCGGTCACCAATGCTCCAAAAAGGTGAAACTCGTTTTTTTATCCAGCTTCGTTTTCATTTTTTTCCCTTTACTTCTTTTGGGTGAGTTATAGCAGTAATTAGCAATTTTGGAGTTGCAATAAATTAAGAATTGTCCACGGGTAATAAGCTCTGCAGAAGACATCTCATTGAATGAAAAGGTTCAACTAGTAGGTGTCAAAAAATAAAGAGAGTGTTCAAAAGTTTGTTACATTTCTTTACTTCATAATATTATTTGTTTTACTTCTTTCTTTACATCTTATCATTGACAATGTTACATCTTACTCCACACTTGATTGTAACCTTTATGTTTTTTTCTCTACACACTATGAAAAATAGTTGTTTTTACTGTATAGAACAGCTAATTTTATAGTAACAAAGTAAAAATGACGAGTTTTACAGAAACGAATTGTAAAATTGCCAATTTTACTCAAATAAACTGTTAAATTGCTGCTTTACAGCAATAAACTGTAAAATTGCTGCTTTACATCAATAAACTGTAAACTTGGTTATTTTACAGCTTATTTCCGTGCATTTTACAGTTTTAAACTGGAACCTCTGCTGCCAGTATTATACTGCTGTTTTTACAGTATAATACAGCTAATTTCGTGGTAATAAACTGTAAAATTGCTGCTTCACAGTTAAAAACTATAAAAGTGTAAATTTTACAGTTTATTCTGTGCATTTTACAGTTTTAAACTGGAACTTCTGCTACAAGTATTATACTGTAAAAACAACAGTTTATTACAGTGCAACCTGCCTATTTGTACTCGTACGTATTTTATGCGAAGTGTTTGTAATTTTGACAAGCCGTTGACATCAGTACCCTACAAAACATATATAACTTTTCAACAAACTCGTCCTTTTTGTTTACACGGACACCTATTTCCACACCCATAATAATAAACTTCAAATCAAAAAAGGGAAAAAATTAGTGTCCCGTGAACATAGTCAGAAACAGGTTTCTAACAAACAGATGGAAATTTCGTATAAAAAGTAAAAATCGGATTTTTGGTCAAAATTGAACTACCCTGTGCCCTTAAGTAACCTTGAAAAGTCATGCGAATGTTTTTCAAAGCAGCTCCACATCGCTCAAACCATCCAAAAACCGAGCAACAGAAACTTAAACCCATCAACAAGTACCAAAAAGCAAAAAAGCACAGTCGAAGCATCTTACCCTTAAAACAGAAAACAAGACAACCTTGAGAAGTGATGATTTCTGTTGCCCCGTAGCAACGAGTGGGGGGAGGGTGCTCCGTAGATAAGAAAGATTATCCCAGCTCATGCACATCTTTCCCTGCACAACCTGTCGCTTCCAAGAGGGGAGGATGGGGAGAAAAGGGGTGAGTCATCACCACCACGTCCCTCCAACGTTGGAGGGACTTTTTTTTTTCTCTGTTGTCCTTTTACTGGCTTCCAGAACCGAATCGTGTTTCTGAGATTTCATCAATAACAAAAGACAATTTCATTTTTTTCTCATTGAATAAAATTATAGTGCGGGCCATTGTTTTGGCTGTCTGCTCTTCAAGTCAGGCTCCAAGAAAGAAGGTGGTTCGCGTGTTTAGCGAGAAAATAATCAGACTCGGGGGAAATTAAGCTTCTAGACGCCATGGGAATATAATAGCGTCTCGGCGCCGTTTTTTTTTTTCTTTGAATTTCTTGTCCAGAAACTCGAACAGGTAGCAAGAAATTAGTGGAAGAGTCGTTCAGGTAAAAAGAAAAACCAAGTCAGAACCAGCAGAACTTGGTCGGTCGGAGAAAGCTACAGGCCGGTTTTTAAAGGGGGTAGTTTCCCAACCCCCCCTGGCGGAACTGCACCGCGACATTTTTTTAGAGGAATGAAATTCGCTTTGGAGGAGGGAAATATATGAAAACAGTAAGACCATAATTACAGAGATCAACTCCAACTTTTAATGATGGAGTGGAAAATGACAGGGAAAGAAATTATGCGTACTCAAGGGCTTTTCTACCAAAAGAAAGTGCAGGAGCCTTATAGCCCCCAGAGCTTTTTTTTTTTTTTTAACCGTAAACAACCTTAATTTCGCTTAATATATTAAAATTTAAACAAACATGTAAAGACTGCAAGAGCTCAGCTCCAGTCAGGCCCGTGCTGGCCCACCGGGACACCGGGGCTTATCCCGGTGCGCCCTCCTTTACGGCGCCTCTTCGCCCCTTCCTTTTTTTTTTTTAATTCAGCAAGTGAACTTTTTCATAAAAATCGCTCAGATAACCAGTTTATCTTAAAATCAACTTGAAAGAAAATAATCTCAATCAATTAATAAAAGTAAATGTATCCCACAAAAAATGAATATTAGCAATTGATCAATGAGGTACAAAAGCTTGCACATACACGCAGCATATAAGACCTGCGATAAGTCCAGTCAGCCCAAAAGGGTCGAAAACTTAGGAATTTCGGGGTACAAAGCAGTAAATTACACTCTATGCAGTGGCGTACATAACACCCCCGCAGTCCGGGCTAGGTGAGAGGGGCCGCATGAGGTTTGAGGGCACACGATCCAGGAAAATAGCCCAATGATTTATTTTTATAGTTTATTAAGGGGGTGGGGGACGAACTTACAAATCTTGCTGAAGCAGTGCGCATCTAAGTCTATGTACGCTACTGCTTCTATATGTTTCATCTGTTGATGTTAACACATTGTTCATTATGTGCTAAACGACCTTCTCCATTCCCCTGGCTCTCTGTTGGCGTATTTTGCGATAACTAGCAGCAGACCGGGTTTTTAAAAATGTTCTAGGGAAAATATAAAAGGGGGTAAAGGACAGCGGATGGTTACGCAGACAGTTTTGAAAGCTTTTATTGCAGAAATGGGTTAGCTAAAGTGGCGCCCCGGTCAGCTACTTCCTACCAGATGACGCCTCCAGCCCAATGAGAAGGCACAGAAGGTCGCTGCAACCACCCGAAAACATTCCTTATTCGACAAATTTTGTCTGACTACTTTGCAATGAAGACATAATTTTAATACTGCAATTATAAAATGTCCGAATGCCCCTTTTCATCAGATGTACTTACGTGCGCATCATACCGTATTTTATCATTCGGCAATATTTGAGTTCTATTCGGCAAATTCATAATTCCCGCTCTTCTAGCAATCTCCCAATAACCTCATGCGCCCACACCCACGCAGCCCCGGCTGGGCGGGAGAGGGCAGGCGCATGAGGTTTGAGGGCACACTATCCAGGAAAATCGCCCTATGTTTTTTTTTTTTTTAATAAGGGGATGGGGGACAAATCGTCTGAAAATTTTCGAAATTAAAGGTCGAAAAGCGCGATTTCAGAAGCATGTGTTTTCACTTATAATTATCTTGCTGCATAAAAGGAAGTGGGGGGGGGGGCGGTATGACCCCTTATCGCCCTATGCTTGACAACGTCACAGCCTAGGGCAGGGTCCAGATGGGGGCTGAACGGGCGCACCCCCCCCCCGGAACCCAAAGTGTTTTGTGATGTAAAACATAAAAAAAATTCTCCCTTTTTTTTTAAATTTCAAATGGCAGAAAAAAAAAAGAATGAAGTTTTTCGTTTTAATTTTGTAACTCTTTGTTTACTGAAGTTTCTCCACTAATTTTGTAAACAAAAGTTTGATCGTTCAAATTCTCGTTAGCTGTAAAACATACTTGATACTTGTAGTAAACAAGACTATTATTAGCACTTCCTGTTTTTTTTTTTTTCAAATTAATGCAAGCTACTTCACAGTTTGGTCGGCGGGCACTTCTTCTATAAAACTTACACCACTCCAAATTCAACCCCACTACGGGCCGGAACCCTATCTTCCGATTAGGCTGAGATTGCTTCTTGGCAGCCTTGATTCAATTAAGATGGTATTTTGTTGGTCCTCATTTTTAAGCATCTGTAATCCTCGAGGGATTTTAATAGCTAAACATGGCTCCAATCAACAAAAAACCACACAAAAATGGATACGTTCACAGACCCTCCGCTTTATTGGGGCTCCCTTAATCCAGGAAAAATTATACTTCAAAAAAGTGTTTTATACAAATGCTTGAAAATATTTTGTTAAATGTAGCTGTAAACCTTAAATTTTAAAGTTTCTATCATAACTGGGGAGGTGGGGGGGGGGGAGTATATCAAGTTGCCCGGAATTCAGCTACTTGATTAAAAAAAAAAAAATCCTCCTGCGGAATGCAAAAATCATGTTCCAGCATTTTTTGTAGCACGTTTCCCAAATTAATTTTATAAATTTATTAAATATCGAATTTAGTATTTTGGAAGTTCCTTTGTAACTGCTTCCTTTATTAATATGTTAAGCACGAGAAAAAATATTGCACTACCTTTATTCTTTTACGTTTTCTGTGGTACTTCTGATTGAAAAAGAAATTGTCGTTTGAAGAAATATTTTTTAATATCTATTTTTAACTTAAAACAGGTGTGTCTTTCAAAGTTTTAACAATTTCGTAAGACTGTCCGATCAACTATTAAAACGTTAGAGACTGGAAAGTGCAAATGAAATACTTTAAATAACTTTACCTGCTCTAGATTCTTTCAAAATCATTAAAAACCTTTTTCAAACTCCTTAAAAAGTGCTTCAGTTGTATTTCTTATTAAAAAAACAAACTATGAATTAACTGAATGACCAGAATATTACTCTCTCGTTAATTATTTTTTAAATCTCTACACTATTTCTTTTAAAGGATTTTGAGCGTTTTATACTATCGGTCATTTTATATTAAGTTCTGTGTTTGTCGGCGAGTCGGGAATTGATTAAAAACTATTATGTTTATACTGAAAACCGATGTAAGCAAGTGATGATATGTAAATCTTTTCTCCTCTCTCAATCTTCCTCTCTGTCGATTAATGTCAATCGTTTGTTATACTACAAAAGAAATAAAAAGTTTGATTGATCTTACTTTGCAAAGGAATACGGAACATTTATAAGGTATTTGTTTGCCTATTTTTTAAGTCCCAATTGCCCCATATGCCCTCAAAAGTTTTTTTTCAAATATTTCCCCGGGGGGGAAACCCCCGGACCCCACTAAAATTACAAAAATTCTACCCTACTTAAAAGAATTCATTGATTTCTCTACCCCTACCCCAATAAAAGTCAGTCCGAAAAAATTAAGAAACAAACACATACACACAAGAAAAAGCATGTGGGGGGGGGAGGGGTCAGCAAGAAAAAAGACTTATGACACACTCAAATGTTTGTGTGTTTGGGCAATGTGCAAACTGGGCCCTCCCGAATTTTTTTTCTATGTACGGCCTTGCCACAGCCTCTAAGTATGGAGGCGCCCTTTTCATCTTCTGTCCACCGCCCTCCCAAGACAACCAGCACGGGCCTGGCTCCAGTAAGTTATTGCGCAAGCTTAGCATTGTGCGTTCTATTTTGGTTTTCTTATTTGATGAGATTGTTCGGCTTTTCCCTTTTTTAAAAAAAATAAGAAACTGCTCAAAAATAATATCTCAAAAATGCTAGTTGCTGCTCCCTCGCTATTTTTCAAAATGCCGAATTTTTATTTAAAATACAAACCATGGAAGTATGCTTAACCAAATTTCTAGGGCGTATTTTGCAGTTATCAATACATACTAGCTGCCAGGGCAGCTAGATTAGCTTCCTGCGGCATGTTGATGCATAAGTTCCCCCCTCTCTGACTTTTACCTCATTCTGAAGTTATATTATTTGATATAATTTAATGTTCATTCGATTTCAAGACATACCACGCACGTGGCCCGGCGTTGCACGGGCACTTCGTGCCCTGAAAGTAGTGAGAAAAAAATTTAAAGAAACTACTCCCCGCCAAGGCGGCTCGCTTACAGGCGCTTCACGCCTTTAATTTTTCCTATATAAAAAAAATCATTCGAATTATTGAGATGCTTCACGCCTTCAAGATGGTGAGGAAAGTTTCAGTAAGTTCAGCTCGCTCAAAGGAAAAAAGCAGACATAGATACTCAGTTTTTAATATAAGTAGATGGCTCTTCAACAAATAAATGTTTCAAAATATTACAAGTAGCTAGCGATAAAAATTCTACGTAAGTGGCCCGCTTATGAGTTTCGTGTTTGATTTAGTTAAGCCTTCATTCAAAATTCTCATTATCATTGTTATTTCTGTTTCATAACAACGACGGTTTGCAAGAATGGATTTCATATTTAATCATTTATTAGGCTTAATCGCTTTAAACTTGACTACTTATTAATTGATATCTTCGCTAATTAAAATCGTATAATTATATCAATTGAAACTAATGAAGCCTGAAAAATTACCTATCTATCGGTACCTGGTTCGACTTTCAGGTCATTAGCGTTCAGGAGAAAGAAGCGTGACATAGAAAGAAAGATAGTTAGAAAGATAGAAAGAAAGATAGTTAGAAAGATAGAAAGAAAGATAGTTAGAAAAATACTCAGTTTTTAATATAAGTAGATTTTTCCCATAAATCGGAAAATTGCTAAAGAATTTCTTGTTCCTGATTGGTCAAAATTTAAAAACCCTGTAATCAATCAAACGCACGTGTAGTATTTATCCGGTACGCTTGTCGTCTGAAAAATAATCGCCGCTAAAATTCTCACGATGAAATATTATTCCACCAACAACACAGTTCACAAATCACGCCAACCGAAACAGTTACAAGCGTTCGTCATTCACGCCAAATTGAAATAAATTACTAATTTTCTCTCCATCTATTGTGATATCGACCATGCTGCCCTTCCTGCAGCTGCTGCCTAATGTGACACTTTTAGGATAAAACTATTTGCTATCGATCGCCGGCTATTTACACGCTTTTCCCCCCTTTTTGGATAGAGGAGACGAAAAAAGCGCCTAGGTGTACAAAGGGCATTAGCCTTGTAAAAATAATGGACTCTAAATCGATGTCGAGCTGAGAGCTTTATCCTGCTCCGTTGCTAGCGTTGAGATTTTGTGACATTACAACAAAGTAAACAGAGGTGGTTTTTTGTTTCTTCCTTCGCGTCGAAAATGGTTGGAATTTATCAGCCGAATTATTTTTACGTGAGAAAAAGTAGTTAGTTTCTTTTAAAGGATTAGGCACACAAGAGTCCCTAAAGAGGGACTCTAAGGTACACCTGTGGTTCCCAGGCTGGGGGCGATCGACCCCCTCCCCCAAAGAATCGATTCGACTCCGTAAAGGGCAATAGGGGGCGATGATTATTTAAAAGTTAACATAAGAATATAAAAAGCCACCGAAGATTGAAATTGAAAACGTAAATGAAACCTGTTGTTTAGAGTTCAGACAAGGAAACACACATTATAAAAAAACTACAATTAAAAATTTCAAAAAAACCCGACTGATAAAACTAAAAATTTGTTCAGCAGAGAAAGATAGGTAATCCTTACTAATAAAATTTGCTTGACAACAAGATGCAAGAGGAAAAATTGAAAGCCCTTTGAAAAGCCTTAAACTATAAAATCCATTACAAGTATTTTATTTGTTAAAAAAATATAAACTGGCAACTGATAAACATTTTTAATAAATTAGAAGAGTTTGCTTTCCTTGTCTGGCAACAATGACAACGGTTCCAATCGCGTGAATAAAGGCTAAGCTGTATTTGCTAAAAAACTCTATAACTCGAGTTCTATAGAACATGGAAGATCCAATTACATCGTATCAGACGCAGAAAATTCTCTTTCATTTGGGTGCTATTTTTTTAAGTTTTGAAGTATGTTTTCACTGCTAAAATCCCAAAACACTGCTAAAATCCCTAAAAACCTTTTAAAGGTTTTTAATTAATATCTCCGTAAATTAATACCATCCGAAGACGCAACCTAGCTAAGAACACTCTCGATCAACTCCCCTTTCGAACAAAAATTTTTTTTCAAAATCGGTCCATCCGTTTAGGCTGCAGAGTGCCGCAGACAGATACACAGATACACATACACGTCAAACACTTAACCCCCCTTCCTTTGTGTGTTAGGGGTTAAAAAGAAGCAAATTCAAGTTCAGAAACTTCCTTCTTACTCCTAAGTTGAACCGAAAGTATTTCATCATTCATCTCCACGTTTACAAAGTTTCAAATTTTCATTTTTTTTTTTTTTTTTCCAATTTGATTTTTAAGTGTCTGCTTTTGAAAAATTTTCCTAGCAGATGACAGGTTTTTTTTCCCTTCACTTCCTTCTTAAACCAAATTAAAATTCTAGTATCTACGTAAGCCTCTTATAGTGAGTATTTCATTCATTCATTCATTTTATTTTTTAGATGGCGCTGAGTGTCACCGAGGGAGATTACACACCAGTCGGAAAGAGTACACAAAATAAGCCTGTGGGAAAAAAAAAACTGTCTTGGCTTTAGCCCATTTAAAAAGCGCATTTATCTTAAAAGAAACTAACTGGAAGCGGGAGCCAAAGATAGCTGTGCCGAGGAGAGATGGGACCGGCGTTTAAATTTGATTTAGTGTTGTTTTGCACCGTAGCTGCCAAAAAACCATTTTGATTCGACACAGCATGTGTTTCGAAAGGGAAATGTATTTCTATCAATGAAGACATGGGCTTTATATGCAAACTGGAGTGGCAACTTTAATCAAAGCAAGAAGCAAGATTAACAAATGGAAAAGTGGTTCTTACTTCGAGAACTTTTTCAGAACAGTTATTTTTGATCGTTCATGGCCAAGGACAGTAATTTGCTTCTTTTTTTCATCAAGGTATTTTTTTAAAAATGGACAGGAGGAGCTTAGCAGTTAGGACATCGGACTTGCAACCGGATCACGGGTTCGAACCAAGATCACAGGTTCGATGCCCTATGTCACAAAACCCCACCGACTACAAACGGGGAAATGCTCTTTGAATATGTGGGCTTCGCTTCCAGCAAACAAGTGCAGTTTCATTTATATTTTTGTATGTCACTCAAATCTTAAAATATTCACAGTTGAAATCTACACTGTTAAAAAAATTTCCTGAAAATAACGAAAAAATATACGGCAGCTGAGTTGCCGGAGTGTTTCCGTTTCGTTAATTATATTTCCGTGATTTTACGGAAAAATGACGAACAGAGCGTTCGTCATTTTTCCGTTAGGCATTTTTTCGTTTCGTAATTCTCCGTTCTTCATTTTTTCGGTTTTTATTATCCCCGCTTATACGTTATAGGCTTATACCTATACGCTTTGATTTATATGTATACATGCAAGATGGAAAATTATTTAAATTTTGCAAATTAACAAGCGCTTTTATAGCAGCTTAATATCAATAGCAAATTATCTATGGAAGTTCAATAAATTAGTCCTTTAAGTGTCGCAAAATGCGTAGATTGTGTAGAACAACAAATGCACAAATTGAAATTTTAAGAAACATTTGAAAATTTGCGAAACAATATAAACATATAAAAAGAACAAACATGGGTAATGTGATGCCTTATCTTTTTCGTTTGTTCTTTTTATATGTTTATATTGTTTCGTAAATTTTCAAATGTTTCTCTAAAGTTTCTTAAAATTTCAATTTGTTCATTTGTTGTTTTTTCCAATATACACATTTTGCGCCACTTAAAGGACTAATTTATTAAACTTTCATATATTATTTGCTATTAATATTAAGCTGCTATAAAAGCGCTTGTTTATTTTGCAAAATTTCAATAATTTTCCATCTTGCATATATAAGTATAAGCGTATAGGTATAAGCCTATAATGTAAAAATGTGGGTGATTAAAATATGGGAAAATGAGAAACAGAAAAATAGAGCAATTAAAAAAGGAGAGTAAACTAGCTCACCGGAAAATTATATATATATAAGACAAAATGATGAGCAAAAATGTAAACTTAAAACTCTTACGAATTTTGTTTTTTAGAAAAAGTTTGAAAATATCCGCTCATATACTTCAAACTTTTAAACATCTTGCCTTAAAAAAAATACTAAAGCAATACAAGAATTGGCTTTTTTTTTTTTCATTAAAAATTTTAGTTCATTAAAATAACATGATTTTTTTGAAAAGATTACATCAATCTCGCATAAAATACTCAAATATTTTAAAGATGGAATGATCAATGCATAGTATTTCTGAGCGCATAACTTCAAAAAATTAAAAAGTATTAACAAGGTGCATTATTTTAAAAATATTTTCTCTTATGTTTGAATAAAAATTAAGTTCTTTTTTTCCTTTCTGAATTTGAAACATTCGTGGTTCCTTAAAAAAAAAATCCTGTATTGTTACTGATTTCCTCTATTTTCATATATATTTACGTTATGGTGTTCATAGTGATCAACACTTTCAGAAATGCACTCTCAAAATTAACGAATTTTCTTTGTTTTTGATGAAATCACTTCCAAGAATATACCCCGAGCGAACATTTCGTAATTTTTTGGGGATGAATTTCGTCAAATGTAGCGAAATATTTCTTTATCCTAGTATCGTCAAATTGACAATCATTTTCGTAGTTTTGACAACATTAATTTCGTCACATTAACGAAGTAAAGTCATAAAGTAAAAAAGCTAAGTTTTGAAACTAAGCTTTTAAATCTTGATATAAAATTACAAAAATCATTTCACTAAATTTTACTAACCCTCAGCACCAGTAAGTTTATACATGCAACTACTAAAATGCACAATTGGTTTACATCATGAAATAACTAACTGTTAAGTCTGGACTCAGATTAAAATAAAAATAGCAGTAACAAAAATAAAAATTCTTACCTCTTAAATAAAAATTTTAAATTTTTGTTGATCAAAAAAGGCAACAATAGAGCGAGTAGATTTTAAAATATACTAACACGCCCTTTTGTTGCCCATTTTGATTCTATCCATTGCCATAAACGAAGTCTTCTTAAAAATGTTGAGCTAGAAAATGCTGGATACCGAATAACACATGAAAAGATCCAAATTATTTTTCCAGTCAATTTGATTAACTATGCAGAATCCTGGAACAATTCTTCTTCGAATGCTATCACAATAGTCTTCGACGAAGCATTTTCAAATTGAAACAAAATGGCGCACACATAATAACGTCCTGAGGAACACTATTAAATAACATTCGACAGTGATGTTTTTTGTCAAGTAGCTATCCAAACGACGAGACACCAGATGTCCTCTTTTCCATGCTAATGCGAATAATACAGCTTTCACAGAAGCGTAAACATGCACATTAATTCTCGATGACTTTGCGTTACTTTTGCTGCGCACTTTGATTCAGTTATGAATCATTTATGCTGCCGTCGTTTCTGCGCACGCGCAAGTCTCTAACTCACTCGTTCGGTTATATTTCAACCACAAAACCGGGTAAATTCCGTTTTTTGTTTCTCCAACTTGGTAATTCACGGAATAGTTCCGTTTTTTCAAGGAAAAGTTCTGTTTTGAAACGAAAACGGAAATTTACTGTTAAAATCAGTAAAAATCTTCCTGAAAATTCAGGTTTTTTTTAACAGTGTATAGCAGTGATGTCCCCCTGCCACCATTTTGAGATTTAGCTTTATTTTAAGCATTTTCCCTTTACTTTTCTGGTTAATTTGCTGCGAAATTTTTCAGACTTCTTCACACTAACAAAACTAGAAGTACATTTTAAAACCTTTTCCCGCTTTATCTGAAATTTTCTCGTTTCAAGTGGTTTTAAGTCTTAGGGTTTAATATCCAATCAAAATGTTTATTTTCTCTTCATTTCATATCATAAAAGAATTATTAAAATGCTGCAACAAAATATGTTCATCATTTTGCAGACCAAAACACTTGATGGGTGCATTTCATTCACAATTTTTACTCACACATGCACAGAAACAGAAGATGGCGTACCTGTTGGTCTTTGCTGTCCACATTGGCTGGGATTGTCGAGAAAGTATAAAAGAACAGATCTCTACTCATATTTTGTTGCAATTTAAGTATTAGTAAGTCCTAAAACTCAGGGGCGACCCAAACTAAAATTTTTGGGAGGGGGAAAACTATCAATTTGCCGAATGAAGATCCAATTTTACCGAATGATAAAAGACAATCATGTACACATGTCGTACATGCATAACAATTAGTGAGAAAAAACATTTAAAAAAAAACAATTCAAAAAATAAAAAGGAAAAAAAATCAATGTTGCAATATTGCCATCAAGTTGCCAATTCGTCATCTAAATGTGCTAAATACGGAAATTATTGGGAGATCACAGTGACCTCCCGTTACCTCCCATCTGGGCGCTCCTGCTAAAACTGTTAAAACTACCTATTTCTGTTTCACAAATTCTATAAGTTTAGTACTATCTCGCGGCAAAACTAAAAAAGTAATATGTAACGTTTTCAGTCGCTTTGTAAGCAATTATACCGTTTTAGTAGTGCTGTGTACAGAACAAAAAACATGAAAATGTTTATTTTTAGAACACATTCGAGTATTTAGCTGTCCTAAAATTTTGTCAATACGAAAATCCTGTATGTTTAAACGAATAAAAAGCGTATAAAACAGTGAGTAACCGCCTCTAAGCACGGGCTAAGGCAGGAACATGCAATTCGTGCTTATTATGCACTCATCAGCATGGAATACGAAACTAGCCGAGTTGGGGGCAAAAATCCTCTTATAAAGCAAAGAGAGTCGAAAAAACTGGTAGCTAATGTGAAATTCGAATATTAGCGAGAGACCGCACTTGGTACGGTACAACTCGAAAATTAAAAGGCAAAGCTTAAGTTATAAAGCAGGGGTGACCAACCTTTTTAGGGAGAGTACCGCTACTTGGAGAGAAAAAGCTCAACGTGCCACATTGAATTTTCCCAACAAACTGAAAATTTTTGAAAAGTTAAAAATAGATTTTAGGTTGGCTGACTATGTAAATCTTACTTAAAAGAAACATTTTTTTCTCGTAAATCTGAGTAATTGAAATCTAAGTGATAAAAATGACAAAACAAGTCCGAACTTAAGAGTTATCGTTAATGAACACTTTTATAAGTTCTGTCAGTTGGCTTATGCTTAAAAAAGAAGCAAATAACATCAAACATTCCATTCTAAAAATTAAACAGTCTGTACTTAATGTGGTCTATGAGTCTGTATCTTTTTTTACCAAGTCTTTAATTTTAGGATTAGTTCTTGAGAATCTTAAGAAGTTTAAATGTTTTAGGTGCTATCAATTAACATTCAAAAGTATTTAGATTTTTCTGCATTCATACCGAAAAATATTTGTTCAGAAGCGTATTTTGACCCAAATCTACAGCAGCATCAGACGGCTAAAGTGTGTAAATGTGAAAAAAATTTTGTTGGTGCAAATTTCCAAATTTCTATATACATGGATGACTTTCTGTTGAAGCAAGCTCTTATATTTGAATACCAATGCAGAAGGTCAGTAATTCTTATTTTTATTTCAGAAATGTAACAAATAGTATCTTGCAGAGAAATAAACAAAAAATTGGAAAAGATTAGCATTTTTTTTTTAATGAAAAAATCATCAAACCTAACACTGAATGTCAACTTAAAATAGGTGTAAAATTTTCTCCATATATCATTGGAAAATTATTAAGTTTGGGTTGATACTTTCAGTATTAAATTTAATGTTTCATTCTCTTTTCTCCAAAGTAGAGAGAAAGAAACTGAAGTTTCATCATAAAAGAATGTAGATGGCCTATACTGGTTTAGGAAACTTTTTTTGTTCAATCTTAAATTTAAATTCTTAAACGCCGGATAATAAGAGATGACA
This sequence comes from Uloborus plumipes, assembly GCA_038373865.1. Lineage (NCBI taxonomy): Eukaryota > Metazoa > Arthropoda > Arachnida > Araneae > Uloboridae > Uloborus > Uloborus plumipes. The sequence continues at coordinate 31,340 of JAXGGA010013842.1, forward strand.
TAACTAAATTCATTTGCTATTCTTCATTCCTAAGTAGCAAGTAATCATTGCTTTCCTTCCAGACATTTTAAAAAACACTCCCTTAAAATTCTAAAATCTTATGACTATTTTCCCTTTGGACAGCTATTGCACATTTCAATGAAGGAGTAACTTGCCATGCTCTCCTCTTTCTCCTGGGAAAAGTTCACAAAACATTCAGAGTTCTAATTCGTAGTTTGTTAATATAGTGAACTCTGCAGGGTCACCAGCAGAGAAAAGGTCTCATTCCTTGGCAAGGAGTTAGTGATAAATAATTCGACGATACTTTTGAAAAATTTTTCCCAAATTATTTTTAACCGCTTAGTCGTCGTGCCCGTTCCTCATACGGGCAGAATATTCGGGCAAATTTTGTCGTGCCCGTGTCTCATACGGGCTGCGTTTCTGATATGTTTAAAGCTTCAAAACTTTTACTTTTTGTCGTGCCCGTATTAGCTTTTATTTCTATAACTGCTACACCTACTAAAGAAGGTGGAAGAAAAACAAATTTGGAGTTTCTAAAAGATTTGGTCAATAAAATATTGGAGAAATATCAAGCTTCCGTTCCTGTTTCAAGAGAAGGTCGTCCATCGAATGAAGCGTCACTAAGTTGATTGATTGAACGCCATTTTCTGGAAATAATACCCCCTACAGACAAGAAAGCAAATCCTGCGAGAGAATGTAAAGTGTGTTGCAGTAAGACGAATGCAAATGGGAAAAGAGTTCGAAATGAGAGAAGATACTACTGCAAAGACTGCAATGTAGGACTATGCATACCATGTTTCAAAATTTACCGCAAGCAGAAATATTTTTAACATTTCAAATAATATACCTCTATTATAGATCTCCAATTTTGAAATATTGTTTGTCACCAACGATGCGCATTACTTGAAGAAAATAAAAATTTTCTCGGCTCAAAATTTACTTTTTCTTTCTCAATGCCTGCATTGAAGCTTTTTAGCCTGTCTTGGATGCGCAAGGAAAGCAAATTTTAAGGTAAAATTGGGTAAGTTGATTAAAATTTTTCTACCTTTAAAAAACCACTAAATTAAAAGGCAAATGCAGTGTTTTTTATTTTAATATGTTTAAAATATTATGAACATAAAAACACAAAAATAAAAAAGCCTGATGAATTTTGATCAGTTTTTGGAAAAAAGTGCGACGAGTAAGCGGTTAAGTAATGTAACAAAAACAATTTAAGGATCTTCATTTGTGCAACCATATCGAATTTTGTCCAATCTGGCTTCTTAATTTTAGTTGTAGAGTCAACTTTTTTATGAAATTTCATCACCCGTAGCTGAAACTATTGCAGATCAAGAATCCATTCTGCAGCATCGAAAGTTTCACTCGTGTCAAGCGCAAATATGCTTTACAAAGCATTGTCTGTAGCGTCTCAGCCTTTGTTGGATGTCCGATGCTAACGTTAAGTACTTTGCAATATTGTAGTTCAGACAATTTGTAAGCCAGCCTTCTGATACTTAATCGTCATAATATCATAAAATTTATCAGTTTAAGGGTTTTAGAGTTTTTATTTTTGAGATCGATATTTTTTCCTCAATTTTGAAATTTTTTCAAAAAGTCTTCGCGTGCCACATTGTGGCACGCGTGCCGCGGGTTGGCCACCCCTGGGGGTCTAGTCTCTGCCCATACGTAAATTTACGTACATTAATCATGCCGTCAACGTACGCACGCATCGTAACGAACTCTAATAACGTATGCTGATAACCGTACGTGCGGTAATTGCGTAGTCTCTGCCCAAATATTCCGAACGTACGTTAACATTCGGCGTGTTTACGAACGTACTGAAAAATATTAAGCCACGCCTTTTTTGCGATCCAAATCAGCCAATCGAAAATTAGCGTTATAATCGGCGCGTATCGTAATCGTTGACTTGGCAATGCTCGGCAGACAACGCTTTTACTTTTGTTTTCCATTGTTTGCATACAAGCAGACCTTTTCTATTACTTATGAGAAAAGACAATGGGTGTCACAAAAAAAAATCATTGACAAATATTGGAATTTAGATAAATAACAGCGGGAGTGTATTTTGAATAGTTAAAACAATTGGTTTCATGATTTATAAATTATTGTTGTTAACATATATACAGATTAAAGCGTATTGACTGTATGACATATCATAGAATATTGCATCTGTCACAATTTAAAGCATGATGGTCATTTGACAACAGCCGAATTGAGTTTTATAAATCGGGTCTTCTTATTTTCAAAGGCAACAAAATTATGTAAAAACAGGAAGATATTGCAGCTTCACAAAAAAAGTAATACTGTTCCTGAATTTGCCGACTTGTCATTTCGAGCTTGCCGAATGAGGAAAACTCTCATGACCTCCCTTCGGGAGTCCTGAATATGTATAACACTATAATATTTTTCAGAATCTAATTTAAAATATTTTTGTGCTGGATATAGAATTAAAAACAAGTACTACAGGCCCTAATTAACACAATTGCCAGGGCCTGATTATGGCACAGGCCATCTAGGCCTGGGACTGGGGCCTCATCTTCCTAAGGGGCCGCTAATTTTTTA
>JAXGGA010013843.1:0-33898 GCA_038373865.1 Uloborus plumipes
TGACACTTCCAGCTCGAAATGCATGATGTTCGACAATGTTCTTGGTCTGATTGGGTGTTCCTTGCTCTCTCCAGACCCTTGCACCCTTGTCATCGGGTTGCAGCGCAAATCTCGACTCATCTGTAAACATAACGTAGCCAAACGGCCGCTGCAACCATGTCACGCGGGTGGAGGTAGCTCTCCGGTTCCGCTTGGCTACCACAGTAATATAAAGATCTTCCGAGGGGTTAGTAACCCTTGGGAGACCTGTCACAGGTCTTCGGATAACTGTTTGGCTCGTTAGGAATTGTTTCTATAATCGTGAAGTGATGGAATAATGACCGCCAAAAAAAGGGCAACGTCTGTGATTGATTGTCCTACTTCAATACGTCCGACATCGCGCCACCGCTCAGAATCTTCCATTCGTCGTTTGGAAGCCATACAAACACGTCTGTGTTGAAAACAAATCGTGGGAAAGTTTTAAACACCTTTTATCAGCACTTACATGTAATTCCTGTAACCCTTCACTATGCTTCCTTCTTATTCGAAGGCCTCTTTTGCATATTTCTCGACACGAAGCCCTGATTGACTGTTAGGGCCCTGCTCTACATTGACGTAAAGCAGAAAAATAAAGCAGAAGCGTAAAATGGAGCAAATAGTGTTCCTATGGAAAGTACCCGGATATTCGGTTTCTGCCTTCAGTTTCGGTCGCGTTTTACGCTAATGTGGAGCAGGGCCCTTACTTAACTTATTTGCATACTTCCAGCTACCTCTGTAGCGAACAGTAGCCTCTCTACTTCAGATTGGCTTTCGGAAATTTACATTTTCCTCTCCGTGCTTAACTTTTGGCAGTGAATGTAATAATATTTCAACACGTTCTTTCGATTGCTAAATATTTAAATTTTTTCCATCATCAGGGCGCTTTTCCACTTATCGACACGGCAACGATAAATCGTAAGCGATTGTCGTCATCCGACATTGGAGCACGCAAAATGCATTAAAATATGCTATGCGCTTTTCCATCTCCCGATTCCAGGACGATTTTGCCGTTTCCGACCGAACGCTGTCGTCCCATTCGTGTTGAATGGCATCCGTCTCGCCTTTAAAATCGGGACGATATTCATCCATCTGTTTACTTTCTTCGAACTATAGAAATGGCGTTTAAATTCGACATCTCTGTATTAATAAATAGTACCTGGGGACCGAGCCCGCTCGGTTAAAAAAAAAGAGGTTTGTAAACTCGTGTTTTTTTTTTTTTTAATGCGAAGTACTTATTTAGATAAACTTGAAAAGCATTTTTAAGCCTTTGGTTGCAATTACGCATTTAAAACAGCCGTAATTTGTTTTAAAAAACACAACCTTATTTAACATTTTGAAGCAAAAATGGGACACCGGTGTCCCAGTGAACGAAGCACCGATTTCCCATGAATATTTTACCTTTTACGCAGAAAGGGACACCACTGTTCTGTGCTGCATTACATAACCAGAAAATTATTAAAATGCTAAATATAATATTTTCCCCTTATTTTACCGTAAATTAATGCAGAGTAATGAACAAAGTATGAAAAATACGTTGATAAAAATTTTGCGTCAATCCATGCTCACCGTAAAATCGCACCCAATTTCATTTCATTTGGCGCGGGAGGGGTTGATGAGAATATATGCAGAGTCCCTGTTCTCCAGTACGCATTTAGTCCAGTTGGTTTTGACTTTCACTTCACTTGACACTCCAAGGTTCCCCCCGTACATACCACAACTCGTGGTTTAACCGGGATGGGGCTTTGAAGAGCGCTCTGTTCATTTTTGAACAGACCCAAGGGCTGAGCAGACCCTTGGCCCAGCATCCCCCAGAGGTATCGTTTCACTTGAAGGATTTTATGACCACGAACATTTTTAACGTGCCCCAGCCACCATTTATGAAGACTGTGGATCTTTGATCAGCTGGGCTTCCTCTATATGATCGGCCCGGGACCCTCCGGTTACGAGTCCGACGACTTACCGATCGGACTACAAAATCCAAAACTTTATCTAAATACAAAATTGTATCAAAATCGTTTGAGCCGTTTTCGAGATCCGAAATATATATATACAAGAATTGCTCGTCTAAAGATATTTGATAGATGTAATTTTGTTTTGGAACTTAATATTTTAAGAAAATTGAGTTTCGTATTTATTGATTTTTTACCTGAAATATCTTACTAAACACTCTTGAGGAGGAAAAAAAGTGTTTGAAAACTAACTGTAACACTTTTATACTCAATTTTTAAATCGTACTTGAAAAGTAAAATAATCCGATTTTTATATCGTGTAAGTTACCATAAAATTGAAATAATGTCGCTGGACAATCACCACTGCTTTTATCCCATTGCTTTGAATAAATGAAACAGCCTGTATAAGACACTATCTAGTGAAGCCTTGCTTTAACATTTCAAAAAACAATAACAATTTAACATTGCCAAATACCATAAAATTTAAACTCGCGCTGATGTGATTAACTATGAAATCTATTGTTAAATTCTGTACCTCAGAACCAGACTGACGTAAGTCCATTTTCGTCATTTTTCTGTAGAGGGGAAACACGATGTATTCGACAATCGTTTTTCCCCTCTACCGAAGAATGACGAAAATGGACTTACGTTAGTCTGGTTCTGAGGTACAGAATTAAAACTTGGTTGCTATGAAACAGTAACAATTGATAATAATCATAAAGAAAATGGCGATAAAGAAAGCGCCTCAAACTTACTTAATGAAGGCACAAAAAAAACTGGGTTTTTTGTGAAAACTGGCATTTTTACAGAAAAAACGCCGACGTAGATGAACTCAGAAACCAAAACTCCATCTAAATACCAAGTTTTATCGAAATCGTTAGAGCCGTTTTCGAAATCCGAAATATATATATATATCTTATATATATAAAGATGACGGTGTTCGTTTGTCTGTATGTTTGTAACCGCTGGCCAGAAGCCCCCGCAGCACCCACAGACCTGAAACTTGGCTCAAAAATTCGAACGTACCCCGCCCTCGTGCACCTCGAAGCCCAAATTTTTAATTTCGAATTAGTTATTTTTAAATTAATTAATTAGTCTCATTTTTGGTGTATCCGCCATAATTGAGGGGGGAAAACCTCGCCCCACCCCAAAACATTATATATCGTTGGAAAGGGTTTTTTTTTCTGAAAAAGAAAAGTTTTAGCACGTTTCTGTCCGTTAATTAGGACAGGAGATATTAATTAATCAAATTTAGTCAATTTTCAAGGCCTAACTCTACGCAGAACTGAAACACTAGAGCCATTTTCCTGATCAGCTGCTCTTTTGTCCCTGAAGTTACTTTGTGGTTTAAATTTGCGTATAGATTTAAGCCTTGAAAATTTATTCAATTTGATTAATTAATATCTCCTGTTACTTACTTAACTTTCTGTCTCTTATATTTATTTGGCGAATTGATTTAAACTTTAACATGACTTTAAGTGGAATTTAAAAGGTTGTGGAGCGCATTTGAACTAAAGGATATAATAATTTTTCTTCAGAGGAGGTTCCCGGCCAGTGAAATCTTGATTATTTGAGGGTCACTGTTAGATTGTAATCACTTCAAAGAGATGGTACGAAAGACATTATATTTCTTTCCTTTTAATGTTCACATTAAAATCATGGAAGAATGGCTGTGGCTGATCTACCTGATACAATCGGTTCCCTATGTTAATAAATTTAGATTTGGCGACCAATTTTACATTGAAATTACGGTTAAATCGGTGAATTATCACGGGACGCGGGAGCGTCCCGCCCCGCCAAGAAAACCAAATACAAGCCGCCAAGAAATTTCCGTCGCCAATAAAAATGTAAAAGAGCGACTAGGACTGTTTACGCGAGTAACCAAACCGGGGTTTTCACCCCTCTGTATCTCAGCCCCATAAAGATCCTTAGAGTTCATTTTTGGTATACTCAATCTCCAGCGGCCCCTGACGGCACATACTAAAGCAAAACATCCAGGACCCTCAGGGGGAGGGGTGATATATGTTATAAAATCGCTATTTTTCGCACTTTTTAAAAATTGTTTGACAGGGGTCCAGACTAAACGGTAACTCGGATTGAGCTCTGCTTTTGCACACACATTTATTTTGTCCCAAAGCTCGGCATAGGGGGTTTTTCGACCCCCCCACCCCCTCCCCCTCGCTTTTATTTTCCGTATCTTTTCTCCCCGGGGGTCTTTAGTATTGATTTTTGGTATGAATATTCTCGATGAGACATTGAGGACATTTTCCCAAAATTTACCCCCCGGGGTCATCGCACCCCGGAGTTATTAATGCTTAAAATTGGTCCGATTTCTATCTACCAGCTCTGTTCAACATCTGAGCGTTTATGTTTTCATTGTTGGGCCACGAGGAAAGAAAACTCAATGATTTATAATTTTATCTGTTGCCAGTTTCTATTTGTTAACAAATAAAATATTTGTAATTGATTTTATTGCATAGGGCTTTTAACCTTCCGGAAAGCGCGCGACATACCGATACACGAGAGCGCGCGCTGGGTCAGAGTGACCCATATTACATTTTAAGAGCATTTTAACAATATTTAATGAATAATTCAGTAGTAAATCATGATTTTGACAAATATTAATCAAGGATCTCAAAAGTATATCCAAGTTCAAGGGGTCGACTTTGAATGCAGCTACAGTGGACCTGATTCATTTCTTTCAAATAGAAGTAGAGCAGCGAGTGTTTATCCTTGCGCCTGGGTCGAAAAGACCCAGCGCGAACGCTCGAATGTTAAATGGGATCTTCAATTTAGTTCATTTTAATATGAGATCGGCAGTAAGGGTTGGGGTTTTTTTTTTTAACTTTTAATTTAATCGTAGTATTGTTAGCAACTAGCTTTGTTTTGCGTCGGTTCGGGTGGTACATTGTGATTGATTTCAAATTTATCCCAGACTGAAGAAGATCCTTGAACTTTTGCACCAAATGCATGCCGCCAAGAAAACCACAGATGTCGGACCGCCAAGAAAAATGTTGAAGGGAAAAAAACACATGCAAAGTAAATTTTGAAGAGAAAAAAAAACAGGCAAAGAAATAATATTAATGCAAAAACATGTGATATCTCCCCAAAAACAATAGTGTTGTAAAAAAATCCCCCGCCAAGAAAACCTTAAATACTCAGCCTTAAAAAGTTATGATATCGAGTTTTCCCGCCAAGTTTGTGCCAAACTACAACTAACCTGTATGTATAGTTCTTTTAAATTGTTTTCAGTCCTGCCAGGCGGGAAGTTTTTACTCATTAAGCAACCACCTCACAAGACAAAGCTTCCCGCCTGGCAAAACTGAAAACAATTTAAAAGAACTATACATACAGGTTAGTTGTAGTTTGGCACAAACTTGGCGGGAAAACTCGATATCATAACTTTTTAAGGCTGAGTATTTAAGGTTTTCTTGGCGGGGGATTTTTTTACAACACTGTTGTTTTTGGGGAGATATTAAATTTCAAGGGCAATATTGCTGTGGTCATTGAGAGTTTTCGAAAATCTTGGCTCTACAGTTGTGTCAAAAGTTCCATTGAAACGTAAAAATTTCGCTAAAAATAAATAAGTTCGTCACACACACACGAAAAGAAGAAAAAAGTCTTTAAAACTAAAATAATCCTCGCATTGAACACTACAAACTGAAATGGCATTAAAAGTGTCATCAATATATTTTAAAAGGTCGTGGTGCACATTTGAATTAAAGAATATAATAATTTTACTTAAGAGGGTGGAGTGAATTTAAATTTATTCAGTTGACTTTCTTTACATTTTTTGCACGGGCATCGCCGTGCGGGTACTGCTAGTATATATATATATATATACAAGAATTGCTCGTTTAAAGATATTAGATAAGCTTCAATTTGCAGACGATAAACAAAAGATGTAGCAATAAAACAATTTTATTTATTTTATTTGGTATTTTGCTTCATTATTGTTGTTCAGACGATTTTTAATGCTACAAAAAAACGCAAATTTTCATTCTGATAGTGTTAGCGCAGCCGAGGGATAAATGGCGAATCTATTCGATGGTGTTCGACAAAGAGACGACTGACAACGAAACACATTTATTAACAAATTCTCTTCATTATAACGAAATGGGGATATGCTAGCTTAGTACTAAAGAGCACTACAATTACGAAAACAAAACCAAACAACAATATTAAACGAACAACTATATCATGGCGAGCCCGTGTGACTTAATTTAAAAAAGCTCTATGGCAACCCTTTGGGAGTATTAGCACTCTTATAGATTAGATCCGCCATGTATCGCTCTGTGATTCCAGCAGATAGTATGCGTTTCGTTCTTAGTAAACAAGGTGAGAATGTAATAAAGTTGAGAATATCATGCACTCAATATCGTATTTTGATTTGTTTTCTTTTTTTGGAGGTAAAGTAAATATAACAGTTACCGTAATCTGTTAAATGGAGGAGCTATAATGATATACGTGTGAGCACAGTGCTGTCTCTAAATGAAATGCGGTGGAAAATGGCCCGTTCGGAGAAACGATATCGTTTGAGTGGAAAAACTGCTATAGACGACACGATACCGTATTTATCGTTACGTATTACCGTCCGACTTTCGTCGTTGTCGTGCCGTCAAGTGGAAAAGCGCCCTCACTCGGATCGTGTGCTTCCTTGGTTACAAAAACATGAAATAAGATTAACATTTAGCTTTCTACTAATTATTTTTAACTATGCAAATAAATATATTTCAATCACAGAAATGTTTACCTCAATCTTCCAAATTTGAATCTCGGATCCAGAGGATTTTGCAGACCTTTGAAAAGGGTTTGATACAAACCCTTCGCTAATAAGTCTTGTATAATGACTTTAAGTTTCTCTCTCCCTTCCTGGAAAAATAAATAAAGTCTAACATGAATACTTTTGTTTCAATTCTGAATGATACAGAAAGAATAGCACAGGGCAAATTCTGTAATTTAGCAGTAGAAGAATAGTTCTAAAGATTTAACCATACAAGTTTACCGCCCAAGTCTAAACTTACTTAACCCCTTGACATTTCTTACCATCGGATTTTGTGACAGACAAGTTGTTTGTGCCTAAATTTCTCTATTATATAGCCTATGAGTTTTCAAGAACGAATCAACGAATATAAAGTGCTTGAATCATTAACTATCGAGTTAATAGTTCATTGACGTCGACTATCACGAGTGGACCAGGAGCTAAAATATCATGCATAGATGCAATACACCACTAGCTCGTTTATTGCATCCATGGACTGCAGCTTCGTGCTTATTACGCACTCATCAGCATGGAATAGGAATTAAACGAGCTGGAGGCCAAAAATCCTCTAATAGAGCAAGAGAGCCAACAAAGAATGGTAGCTGATGTGAAATTAGAACACCAGCGGCAACAGCCCTGGCTTAGGGGCGGTTACTTACTGCTTTATACCCGAGCTTTGCCTCAAAATTTTCGAGTTGTACCGTACCGAGTGCGGTCGCTCGCTGGTGTTCTAATTTCACATTAGCTACCAATTTTTGTTGGCTCTCTTTGCTCTATGAGAGGATTTCTGCCTCCAGTTCGTTTCATTCCTATTCCAAGCTGACGAGAGCCAAGAAGCACGAAGCTGCAGTCCATGGATGGAATAAACGAGCTGGTGGTGTATTGCATGTTTCTGCCTTAGCCACGACTTAGGGGCGGTTACTTACTGCTTTATGTCATACATAGATATTTATTCTGTCACCGGAGAATGTCGATAAATTTGGATAACTATTGTTTCGTCGGAGCATGATAAAATTAGAAAAAGCAAATTGTTTAAAATTTCAGTTTTTTCATTTCTCCTTCCTACCGCCAAGAAAGTTCTTCAAACCATTATTTCCGCGAATTGATAATAAAATAATATGAAATGTAGTTTTAAAAAACTAAAATGTTTTAGAAATTCTGGTCGTTCTGAGAAATTTCTAAAAGATAACAGTTACGTTTTTTACAAATATGAAAGTAATATACTTAATACTATTATTAACACTAAAGGGTAAACTACATTTCATGATATTCTGATTTTCCTCTGATTTTCAAAACTATTGAATCTCCGTCAAGTTTACATGCACTTATAAAACACACTAATTATACACTAACTTATATAACACTAAAGTGTGCACTTTAGTGCACTTATATAACACTAAAGGCTAAACTATAGTACATCAAGACGTAATATAGTTTAGCCTTTAGTATTGATATTAGTATTAAGTATATTGCTTTTATATTTGTAAAGAACGTGAATTTACCTTTTATTCAGAGTTACATACATACATGCAAACAAACCAACCCACATGTGAAACTAATAAAAACATATTAATAACAACGCGTGCCGCATCGCCTTACTTTTTTGAAGTTGAAGTCGTTCTGGACGATTCTGTTGGCGGCTTTCAGTTTGTGGAGCGCCTCCACCTGCTTCTCCAGGGCTTCCAGGTGACGAGGCACGCTCCGGCAGTACGTCTCCAGGATCAGGCTGAAGCGGATGAACACCGAAGCGCAGTGGATTTCAGACCTATGAGAGGCGAGAGAAATACACAAATAAATGAATAATGTAAATTTTGACATCTTGAATTGAATTAGGCATTTCGCAACGATGAATTGCGAGCAGGGTATGGGCGTCACCACCACACGAAAAACCAAACAATGACGTCCCAGGGGTGGAGCCCCCAGTGTGCTACTTGATTCCCTATGGCACCCTTTAAGATGTCATGTGACTCCATGTGGCACTCTATAGATGCCCGATTGCACCCTTGTGGTGCACCATGGGTTAAATGGCTCCTTCAAGGCATATGTCCACCGCTGGTGCTACAACCTTTCACCCTTAACTCTTTATGTCCCAAATTAATTTAGCAATGAATTTTTATAGAATTCTTTGGATTTTTAGTTGAAAATACATCAAACATATATAACGAATAGAAAAATGTTAACAATCAGTAGAGTCTAAGGCCCCCTACGCCCTAGGGCCCCTAAGAAAACTTTTCGATCGCAGGTACCATCTGTAGACATTCCAGCAAAGTACAAGGAGTGGTACTTTCAAGAACCAGCATGATTCCAGCCATTTAGGATTTATAATACTAAACTAATACAAGCGGTACTTCTAAGTCCTGTCGGCGTATAAAGGGTTAAAGGTTCCCTGTGCAACCTGTAGTTTAAACAAGCCTACACCCACCTCAGGAGCCAAAAGAGGCGGTGTCCGTTGTGCCTGTGCGTCAGGGCTCGTTCCAAGAGGAACTTGGTCAGATCGTTCAGCAGGTAGGGCTCGTGCTTCAAGGCCTGGACCAGCTGCAGCATGAACAGGGAGAGCTCCTCGTCCGGTATGAGGCGCAGGCAGTCCACCGCGAAACTGCGCACCATGGGCTCGGGGTAGGCGTAGTCCAGCAACTCGAGGGCCTTGTAGGGCGTCAGGCGGGGCCATCGCTGGAGGAGAGCCGTCATCTGTCGGTAAGAACCCAGTTAGAACAAAACCGACACAGTAAAAGATATATTATCGAAATAGGGAAGTTTCGACCTATTAAATATTCAAACTTTGACTACTAGATATTGTTTAAGACACTTACAAAACACAAAAATTCTCCATCGCCGAATTTTAAAACAGAATAATTAATTTTCGATGAATTTTTAAAAAACCCACGCGCAAAAAAGCGAGCCTGGATGGAGCCGCTATATATTCTATATAGTGGCCTTACACCTGAAGAAACGAAAAGTGCTACAACGTTTCACCTAAAAATGTGAAACGTTGTAGCACAAGTGGTACCACTTGAAGGGTGCTTTTTGACGCCCTTCGAATCCTTGAAGGTACCTTTTGGATTCATGTAGCATCCTGCGGCACGGGGACACAGAGTCAAGTGGCACCCTTTATAGGGTGCCGCCGGTGCTACACCATTTCACCCTTACAGGTACCCTGTAGCCACTTGCAACGTGTAGTTTTAACAGTATATGAACAATGAAAAATTTATATAATTTCCAGAGATAGTCAGTCACCTGTGCGGTCTCCCTGCGGTCGTTCCACTTGAGGCAGCGGAGGAGCTTGGGCAGGGAGTGCGGCAGGTGCGAGCAGCAGTCGTTGCGCAGGAACCACATCAGCTCCTTCTCCTGCTCGTGCAGCTGGTAGAGGGTGTCCTTGTCGCAGATCTGCCGCAGCTGCTCCAGGTGCGACTTGCTGGCCTGAGGCTGCCAAAAAGCAAAAAAAGAGACCGTTTCTTCAGATCCTTCAAGTATCTGCTTGGCTTAGATGCTCTCGGCTAAATTAAATTCCTAGTGCAGTTTTAGCATCGTGAGAGTCTACGAGCCGCCATCTGGTGGCAGACGAGACATTGAAATTCTTAGGTAGTAATGCCTTTCCGCCGATGATGGTGCCACTTGATAGCACAGTTGCTATTTCAACTTATGTCGGAACTTCTTTACGTGGTGTCGATGATATGACTTCCCAACCTCCAATAATTTTACCGAATCTTTGTTCAGTACCGAAATTTTCCTGAGTTTCCTTACAATTTTTCGACTTGAAACGTTTTTGTGGATTTAGAAAGAAAAATTAAATCTCAAAAGCATTTTTTTTTTCAAATTACGATGTTCGTCTGCCTTAAACTTTGTTTTCTATCAGCTTCAATTTGCAATAAATAAAATTCAACATTAGGCAAAAAAAAAAGAAAGAAAGTTCTTTTAGTCTAAATGTTTTCTTGAAAAAAAAATTAAATATTTATCCATTTTCTGAATTGGCTCATAATTCTCCGTACATGCTTCCTCCTTAACCGAACGAATATAATTTATTACTTGAGGGAACGAACAAAAATAACAATGGCAGCAAGCTCACAGAGACATTATTAGAAAAATCATAATTCTTTATTTAGTACTAATAAAAGAATGCATCTTTAGAACCGCAGAAAATTCAATTCCTAACATTCTCCAAATCCCAACGGCACTAATTACGACAGTTTTTCATTTAAAAATATTGATTCATTAGTGAGAAAGGTGCACAGTGTTATGCCTTATAAATTATATTTAGTATCTAAATCCTCACGTGGCAATTAGAGCGCCACATAAATTTAAACGAGGAAAAAGTCGTGATTTTCTTTAAAGGATTCGAATTTCTAGTGCGCATAAAATTGATCGGTAGTTTTGTTCCTGAGATGTAGTTACTGAAAGTGTTTTATCGTAAGTAAAAAACAGGTTAAATTAAAAATGATCACACAAGCTTTATGCTAAACTATGATTTCATTTAAACACCAAATTAAATAAAGCACAAATTATGGAAAAAAATCTTCCTAATTTGTGCTTTATTTACGTTGATTTTTAACTTCAACCAAAAAACAGGTTGCTGAGAAACTGCTAAAAATAAGCAATTTGGAACTGTAGTTTTATTTTCTACTTTTAACCCCATGGGTACCTTACGGTATGCCAAAGGTGCCATAGGGAGACAAATGGCACCTTCAGGGTGCCATTGGGAGCCAAGGTACACCCTTCAGGGGGTGCCGTTGGTGCTACAACGTTTCACGCTTAAAGGTGCCATGTGCAACCTGTAGTTTTAACAGTGTAGTGTCAAAATAGGTAAGCAAAGTAAGTCACTAGCAATCTTGAAGCAATCAGAAAATTGAAATAAATACCTTTGTGCTCTAAAAATAAAAATAAAAGGATGTCTTTACATCCATAATCTATTTTTTTTTTTTTTTGCATTGAAAAAGGCGTTCCTTGTAACGCCAAAACTAGTGTGCCTGAAGCGCTTTTGTGCTTTTTAATTTTTTTTTTACTCTTCAATCAGAAAATTATTTAAGTGAATAAAATTAAAGAAAAAAAATCTCGCCTTTCTTGAAGTTTGAAAGCTAAACATATATGTATTACAAAGAGAAATAAACGTTAAAAAAATGTTAGAAACAAAGTGACTAACAGCTCCGACTAATTTTTGTCATAATATAAAATGAAAAAAAAAATGAAATTTTACGAAGTAAATTTCACGAAGTAATTCTTAACTCTATTAGCTATACATAGAATTTCCAGGACCTAATACAAAATAGCAAAGCGAAAAAGATAATCAAGAAAAAACCCACCATGTCAGAGCTAGAAGATGAGGCATTGTTTTCACTGTCCTCTTTTACGTATTCAAGAATCTATGAAAAAGAAAGAGAAAAAGTAAATTAGATGACTAAAACCAAAAAAAAATTTAATAATCCATGACAAATGGTCTTTCCTAGAGTCTGCTTAATTGCTTTTGGCACTGGAGAAAAATGGCGAAAGTGGAATAATTGTTTCCTTCTGTTTAATTTCACGGTTCATGAGAGAGTGATGAGAACCATTTTTCAGTAAATTTTAATTTGGTTTTCTACAATTAAAGTTGGAGGCACAAGCTGATAAAGAAGTTATTTTACTTTCACTATTCGAAACTCGGAATTAATCTGAAAATTTTGTGACATTTCCCGAAAAGAAAGCTCATAAAACATTCGTTTTAACTGTTCTTGAAGCTAGAACTTTGAAAGGAAAATTCTATAGTAATGTGATTTTTGTTTGGACATAATTAACGTCTTTCTAGTGCAATTAGTGTCTTTAGAACAGAGAAAGAGCTATTATTCCGGAAAAAATTAATAGCTAATTTACTACTGCTGGCAGTTATTCAGCATCAGTGGCAGAAAATTTTGTGTGCTTTTAGTCGATATGTTTTTTAACAATAAATGCTAAAGAAAATTAATAGTTTTGGGAATTGTGCAGTTATGTGAATTCTTTAAAAAATATATTAGAAGTTAATTTTACCAAAGTGAAATTCCACAAATGTATTCATCATGACTTATCTTTCATTAAATTTGGCTGCACAGCATTTATTAATGAAAACATAGATCTACGTCGTGATTTTCTTTTCCAGATTTACAGTTTAAAATATTTCAATGGGAGCGTAGCATGAAATCTTTATCAGAGTGGGTATCCCAAGAAGAGGTTAACCCATTAATGCCTGACATTCTTTTTTTCAAAGATATTTCGTATACGGATTACAATCAGTGTTTAATGGACAGGAAAAATAATAAAAAAAATATTATGTGAAAAATAATGTTTTTATTAAGGAAAGAAAAATCGTCCCTTAAAAGTTACGATAGACCCCAGAGGGTACGTACTTTTTGTGCAAAAATTTTTTTCTGCGCACGATATAATATTTAAAAAGACATTTTATAAGAAGAAATAAAATCAACAATGAACATAAACCGGGAAGCTGGGAATAACTTTGAAAACTTAGCTTTTTTTCATGAGATTGTGAACGACGTAGTTTTTGATAAAGATCATATTAAAACTGCTACAGCTACAGAACACACTTTACAATGGTAATGTGCTGCAATCTGTTAATAACGAATCTAAATAATACCAAGGTACTCATTGAACACTATTATTTGGTTGAAATGTTCATTTGGGGGAAATTCAGACCCTTTTTTGGAACGTCCCTAAAAAGGGACGCTAGGCATTAATGGGTTAAGATTAATGGGTTCATAGTTCGGTTTTACGACGGTTTTTAGTGACAAAATCTTTGTGCCAAAAATTCTTCTCTCGTCATTGCTTTTATATACTTATCAGCTAATCAACACATCTTTGAGTAGGAAATCGCTCACTGATTGCCGATCATTTTCCCTTCTTAAAGTGACTCTCACCCATAGAATCATATAGTGGTGAACATAATCGAATTCTCACAATCGAATCGCTCTATTATTCAAGATCATTCGAGAACTCGATTATAACATCGCGAATTCTAGAGCAGTGAACTTTTAGAGTTCTCCATTATCACATCTCGAATTCTCAATTACTGCTTCTTGAGCAGTAGTTGGAAAAACTACATTTCTTTTGAAGCGAACTACAACTACTTGGTTATAAATGTAGTGAACTAAAACTACAACTACTTTTTTTTAATGTAGCGACTACAAACTACTTTTGAATTGTAGTCGCTACTTCGCTACTTTTTTAAAAATAAATAAATAAAAAGCATACACCGTTTGAGGATTGACCGAAAAATTCTAAAAGTAGTTTACATTAATAAATTAACTCATTTGAATATGGAATAGAACTAGAAATTGTCTTTGAATAAATTTATTGGTTACCTTTCCTTTTTGTTCCCCCCTCCCCCTTTTTTTTGCTATTATTTGTACTTTTTAGATTTTTTTAAACAATTTTTACGAATATTCGCCGCAAGAAAGGATTCAAAAGTTGAAAGATTGAAAGAATGTAACCTTCAATTTTTTTTTAAATTTCTTGCTAGGGAATATTTAAAACATGAAAATTATTTGAACTAATATAAAAATTATGATGCCAAATAAACCAATGACATCAAACAGATAGAATGTATTTCGTCAAAATGATGTATCTAAGATCAGCTCATATTTTAATGGTTCTTTATTCTCATTGCGTCCGCTGCTGAACTCGTGCAAGATTTGCACCAGAGTCACATAAATCTTGTTTCTTTTCCTTCGATCGCTTTTTTTTTTCATTTAAAAGCAGTTTCCAGAAATCGCTACAAACTACTTTTTTTTTTGTATCGCGCTACTCACTACTCTACTTTTTTTCCAAAGTAGTGCGCTACACTACAAACTACTAAAAAATGTAGCTACTACAGTAGTTTCGCTACTTGTAGCGCGCTACTTCCGACCACTGGTCTTGAGTTTTCAACTACCCCATCTCTAGTTCTCGATTACCGCATCTCGAGGTCTCAGTTGCCACTTCACGAAATGTGGCAATTGAGAACTCGAGTTCTCAGTTACCACACCTCGAGTTCTCGATTGCTACATACCGGGTTCTCAATAATCAAAGAACGAGTTCTCAATTATCAAAGCTCGAGTTCTCAATTATCAGAGATCGAATTCTCAATTATCAGAGATCAAGTTCTCAATTATCAGAGATCTATTTCTCAATTATCAGAGATCGAGTTCTCAATTTCCACATCCCGGGTTCTCAATAATCACAGCACGAGTTCTCGATTATCAAAGCTCGAGTTCTCAATTATCAAAGCTCGAGTTCTCAATTATCAAAGATCGAGTTCTCAATTATCAAAGATCGAGTTCTCAATTATCAAAGATCGAGTTCTCAATTATCAAAGCTCGAGTTCTCAATTATCAAAGCTCGAGTTCTCAATTTTCAAAGCTCGAGTTCTCAATTTTCAAAGCTCGAGTTCTCAATTATCAAAGCTCGAGTTCTCAATTATCAAAACTCAAGTTCTCAATTACACTGCTCGACATTGAAAATGCAACACCAAGAAGGAGTGGTCAGAAATTCATGCAAATTTTACCGTAGACGCACGTGAAGTAAGATATAAGAGAATGAAGTTGAAAAGTGGGCTATGTTCATGTTGATTTTTCTGCCAGACTAATTATTGACCTCACAGCACAGACTACAACGTTTGAAATGGTGCCGGACCAGAGCGACGTGGATGGCAGAATGGCAAACCGTAGTGTTCTCAGATGAATCCCGCTTCTGTTTGTCCAGCGATAGTCATCGCATACGTGTGTGGCGTCGACGTGGAGAAAGATCAAATACGGCAGTAACTGTGGAACGCCCCACAGCGCGACAACGTGGCATAATGGTTTGGGGCGCTATTGCATACAATTCCGTATCACCTCTAGTTCGTATTCGGGGCACTATGACGGCCCAACGATATGTAGATAATGTACTGCGGCCGGTGGCATTCCCCTACCTTCAGGGTCTGCCAAATGCAATTTTTCAACAGGATAACGCCTGGCCTCACAGTGCACGAATCAGCCAACATGCTCTACGAGGTGTACAGATGCTTTCCTGGCCACCATACTCTCCTGACTTGTCACCAATCGAACATGTGTGGGACGTGATTTGCAGAACCTGTCACTGCCTCGTTCAGAGGACGAACTGTGGCAAATGGTTGAAAGGGAATGGAGTGCCATCCCTCAGGACACCATCCGCAGGCTTATTGACTCCATGCCTAGACGTGTTTCTGCGTGCATCGCTGTCCGCGGTGGTCCTACTTCTTACTGAGCCGACGCCGTTCTCGCTCTAAATTTTGCTTATTTATTTTGAAATAAATATCACTTATTGTTCCATGCTGTCTCTGTCTTCTTACCAAATTTCATCAATTTCTGACTACTCCTTCTTGGTGTTGCATTTTCAATGTCGAGCAGTGTATCAAAGCTCGAGTTCTCCGTTATCAGAGATAGAGTTCTCCGTTATCAGAGATCGAGTCCTCAATTATCAAAGCTCGAGTTCTCCGTTATCAGAGATCGAGTTCTCCGTTATCAGAGATCGAGTTCTCAATTATCAAAGCTCGAGTTCTCCGTTATCAGGGATCGAGTTCTCCGTTATCAGCGATTGACTCGAGACTAAGACTTTGATAATTGACTAATTATCAAAGCTCGAGTTCACGAGCAGTGACAAAAAGATCTTGGAAAAAGGTCAGATTTACTCTCAATGAAACTTAATTAAGAGTTTGAAATTAGTCCCGAAAATGAGCCAACTTATGTGCCGTAAAAAACGTTTTAAAGTTACGTCTGGGGGAAGACACCCACAGATTACAAAATTTACATCTCTCCGTGGTCAAGCTATACTAACCTCCTGCAGATGTGGATATGCAATCTGCTCCGTCTGGTTGTACCTGTCGAAAGAAATGGTGAGGGCCGAGGACTGGTCCTTGATGTGATTGCCAACGACGAACCCCAGCGGTTTCAGCATCATAGCAGGCTGTTCGTCGCTTTCCAAGCTGTAGGGCCACGTGTAGAGGGTGGTCTGGGCGCACTTCAGGTGGCCCCTGTAGTCGAAGACGGGCGTGTTCACCCAGGCTATGGGGCAGGCGTAGGCCTCCTGAAAAATAGGGAAGTTTTCGATTTTGTAATTGAGGAGGCAAGTGGATAAAGGTGATGTGACAATTTTTTTAATTTCTAGAAAAAGCTTTAAAAAAAATGTTGTGTTACTTTTTTGATGGATTTTCCTCAACGGGTAAAACGGGGTCTTATTCTTAGTTACCAACAATTTATGCGACTAAGGGGACATGATACTGATGGACTTATCACCTTCATCTATGGTAAAAAGTTTCAAAAATTGTCGCATATCACCTTTATCCACTTACCCCTTTAATTTTATTTTTACATGAGAGAACGACGAACATGAACATCGGTGGAAAAAAAAAAAAAACTTCCGATACGACAGGTAGTTTTTTTTTTTTAAATAATTTTTAAAGTTCAAGCAATGGTGGCGTCAGATGGCTGATGGATTTTTTGCTCTTAAACCCAGAGCGCCAAGGCTGGAGCGAGTAACTTGCTTTCATATGGCTGGTTCCGCGGGCTGCCAGAAAAAAGGTAGAAGTTGCCAAGTAATGCCACACTACAAAATATGAATGCATTTGAATTTGGCTTCGCATATATCATTTAGTGTGCATAAATGGAAGTAAGGCAATGTTTTCACCAGATTTTCTTACAGTTCATCAGTTACTCGACTTCAATCACTCTTATAATTCGTGAAGTCCCTCACCTCAAACTTCCTGAACCTGGCGTTCTTCTGGGTCGGGCTGACCTCGTAGATGCAGAGGCACAGCTTGGCCATCCGGGGCACGTTGTGCAGCCTGAGGTCGAACTGCAACGTCTCCTCCCAGGCGACGGCCTTCCCGTCCTCGACGAACTTGTCGGAAGTGTGGACTAGTTTGGAGAGGATCTCGTCGCCGTGGAAGATCCCGCACTGCACCGCTATCTGAAACAGAAGAACGATGTGAGGCGACCGAATACAAATGCGATGACCAGCAACGGGCTCTGGGCCCGACTGGGCTGGTCCTGGTCAAATTATGGACCCCAATGAAGGTCAATGGTACGGTATGTATGACCCAGCTCAAGCAAGAGCAATTATTAAAATATAAACACACATACAATACACCGCCAACTCGTTCATTTCGATGCATGGACTACAGTTTCGGGCTTATTATACTCCCATCAGCATGGAAATCGAAAGTGAGCGAGTTGGAAGCAAAAATCCTCTTATAGAGCAAAGAGAGCCAAAAAAAAAACTAGTAGCTAATGTGAAATTAGAGTACCAGCAAGCGACCGCACATAGGAACGGTGCAACTCGTAAATTTTAAGGCAGAGCTCGGGTTTTTCGACTCTCTTTGCTCTATAAGAGGATTTTTGCCTCTAACTCGTTCACTTTCGTATTCCATGCTGATGATGGCATAATAAGCCCGAAACTGCAGTCCATGGATTGAAATGAATGAGTTGGCGGTGTATTGCATGTTCCTGCCTTAGCCCTTGCTTAGAGGCGGTTACTCACTGCTTTATAAACACACATAATTTCAAAGAACGATTTATTCAGTTCCATACAGTCATTTTAATAATATACGAGCTACCTCAATAATAGGGATGTCGAAAAGTTACGATTTTCTTCTTGTTTTACAATGTCAAAAATAATTACTATTAACTCAGTTCAAATTTTACATATTTTAAGATCAGTACTGCCAGTCACGATCCGCTGGCCACATACGGTCCACGAAGCTGATCCATGTGGCCTGCTGTTACAAATGAATCTGTGAATGCAAAAATAACATCAGTCACAAAAATTCAAAAATTCGTTTTTTGTGGAAACAAGCTGTGGGAGGCAAGATGCGTGTTGAGGTCAAAAATAACGTAAGTCAGGTTACTAATTCGGAAGATACGGGGCCTGGTATTTGAACGTAGACCGTAGAAACAATGCTAGAATTAAGACGTTTTTTCTCTCTCCTGAACAATTTGAAGTTCTGGACTGACTTTGTTTATGCACTCACCGATTCAAATACAAATGCGACGACCAGCAACAGGCTCTGGGCCCAACTGGGCTGGTCCTAGTCAAACTATAGACCCCATAATAAAGGTCAACAGCCCTCTTAAAGTTATCAACTCCTTTTGCTCCTTACTGCCTCTTCCGGTAAACTGTTCCAAGTTCCCACTATCCTGCTAAAACCTAGCCTGAGATTTAAACGGCTCAAAACAATGTTCACATTTCATCAACGTTTCATTATATTTATTTCAAACTTTTAGTACAATAATGTTCTTGTATACAGTCAATTTTTCTGAAAGCTTGGTAAGGATTAACGGAAAGCTCTGCACTTTATGAGCCAAAAATATGGACACAATTTTGATAAGAAATGCTTATATCTTCGTGAATATAAATAATACTTTCATAAAAATCAAGTCTTGGATTAAATGGCTACCAATTATTTTTAAAAATGAAAAATACATTAACCCTTTCTGCAACCTAAATTAGACTGCTCACCACACCCTCCTCCCTATTTTTATTAAATTTAATTTTCATGTCTACTTAACATAATGTAACTAAATAAGCAAGCAACAATATGCAAATGGGCTGAAGAAATTCGATGAAATTTTGTAGTTATTTTGAGAAAGTAGAGAAAAATAAATCGTCTGTCAGAAAAAAATTAGTACTATTTCTAAAATGAAAATTGTGAAAGGAAGAAGAACTCCTTAAAAAAATGGAGAAATTAGTAGTATTAAAAACAATAATCATGACCAGTTATCGGCCTTGTCGACTAATCGGCCGATTGTCAACAGCTGATTAATCGGTAATCGGCCAATTTGCTTATCGCTGCATCCCTAGTTAAAACATCGTCTGCTTTTACTAACATCACATATCTCGCTCACCCTTATTTTGCTCTCGTAATGGAACCTGTGGACGTGGTGTATCTTGAGCATGAGGGGCTCGTCGATGGACCAGGTGGAGACGGTGGGGATCTGCCTCCTCCTGGACAGGGAAGCGGTCCCGTTGCTGACAGAGCGGCTCCTCTGCCGCTCGAGACCCTTGTCCGAGGATTTCCGCTCTGGACCCGAATCGACTGGAAGAGAGATCGAGACAGAAAAAGAAAAGACTGATCAAGTGTCACAAAGGAAAATGAATATTCTAACACTCATTTATAAGATTTTCATCCAAAGAGCTAGAAGTGCAAATTCATAGTTTCCACCCACGTTTGACGTGGAAAATTGGCAAACACCCAGAGAAGACAATTCTAATGCTCTTGTTGATGATTAAACTAGTTGAGCCCGAGTAGATACAGTGCGCGTCTGGAAAGTTCAGCTATGGCTTCGAAAATGTTTTCCCCTTTTCGGGTGATAGGAAAGAGTAATTGTGTAATGAAAATGTAGGAAAACTAGTAGGAATTTTTCTGGCACTTTGGACTTTCTCTAGGTTATTGGCACTTCACACACTCCAGGGCCCCCCCGCACCTACCACAACTCGTGGTTTAACCGGGATAGGGCCCTGAAGAGTGCTCTGTTATTTTCGAACTGGAACCGAAGGTCGAGCAAACCCTTGGCTCAGCACCCCCAGAGGTATCGTTTCACTTAGAGGACTTTGTGACCACGACATTTTTAATGTCCCCCAGCCCTCATTAATCAAGACGGTGGATCTTTGATCGGCTGGGATCGAACCCGGGTCCATCCGGTCACAAGTCCGACGCCTTATCGATCGGGCCACCACGGCCCAGGTTATTGGCACTGTCGTTTACAACACATTCCATGCAAAAAAAATCAAATTTTTTTTGGCACTTTCAGTCTCTTTCATTTCCCCTACACAAACCGTGAATTTGAGTTCAGATTAACTTTCGTAAAGCGAATACAAAAGTATTCCAACTCATTTCAGTGCCGATTACTCTTTCCTATTACCCGAAAAAGGGGAAACATTGTATGTGTCATAGGTCAACTTACCAGAGGAACACTATAATGCTGCCCGATTTCAGGCAGAAAGGTATGGTTTCTGTTATACCGAGCACCACTAAGGTTTAAGTTCGATTTGACTCAGAGCGCATACAATTAATGGAAGCACTATCTATCAACATTTCGATAATTTTGACTCAAATCAGATACCGAGCAACCCTTTATCCAGCTCTCCGCCCTAGAGGTATTGATTTGGAATGTGATCTTGGAGTACTTTGTGATCGCGATATATTTAACGTGCACCAAATACATAAGAAAGTCCTTAGAAGTTACATTTAAAAAAATCAACCGATAATTCTTTAAAAATAACTTGAAAATGACTTATCATGAGATGGCACTAAAATTTTTTGTACTTACGCTGTATCCTGTCGGAGGTTACCAAAACTAGCTCCGGTATCTTGTCGCATGAAAGTGAATCTTGAACATACTAAAAAGAAATATTTGTATTACGTAAAATATGATTATTAGGGCAAATTTTTAACCAGGTGGATTAACTGCACCAGTTCATTTTTTTCAGAATGTTTGATTAAAAAAAAAAACACTCAGTTTTTTATTTTTTTAAATAAAATAAATTGGCAATTCTGTCAACAGCTCGTTAAAATTAGACAACCGTTCTGAAGTAACTTTCTAGAATATACTTTCAAATGCCGATATGATGTTGTCGAAATATCTTCCTCTTACCTTGCAATATTCTATGCTAGAGGTTCCCAAAGTCCATACCTCCACAGACCGCTTCCTGAAAATTACAAACTTTGCCCCCCCCCCCCCCCCTCCCCAACCACTAGCAAAAAAAGTAATTGATGAATTTAAATCTTTTTTTTTCTATTTATTTTTCGTTTTTCTCCTTTTACATTTATTTATTAATTGTTAGACCATATTGAACTTTTGTGTTTTGTAAGTCTTAACAATACCTAGTAGTTCGAGTAGGAATATTTAATAGGTTAAAAAATAATTGTCATGAAGCTTGAAAAATTACGAATCTATCGATACCTGGTTCGAGGGTTAGTTACAAATACAAATACAAATGTGACGAACAGCAGCAGGCTCTGGACCCAACTGGGCTGGTCCTAGTCAAATGAAAGACCCCAATGAAGATCAATGGCCCTCTTAAAGCTATCTACTCCATTGCTCCTTACCGCCTCTTCCGGTAAACTGTTCCAAGTTCCCACTACCTTGCTAAAATAGTAATTCTTTCGAATTTCCAGATAAGTCATAGATTTGAAAAGCTTAAAACAATGACCCCTTGTCCTGCTTTCCGTGCAGAAATCTAACCCTGCAACATCCTTCATTTTTATATATTTATACAACTGAATCACGTCTCCTCTGGCTCTCCTTTGCTCAAGACAATACATATTAAGCATTCTAAGTCTGGAATCATAGTCTAAATTAGAAAATAATTCTAATTTAGACTAGAATCAAGTTCACTGGCGTTCAGGACGCTCAGATTTTATTCATCCAAGATTCTGACACGGACGTAATTTTGAGTAGATTTTTTACAGATACAACTTTTCGAAAACGCCGAAATATTCAATTATTAAGTCGTTATTAATGCAAATGAATGAAAATTGATTCACATCGCATTTGGGAGTGTTCAATACCTGAAGGTAGGATTGGAACTGACCTTGTATTGGGACAATGCGTAGGGTCCTATGACGTATTCCTCCTGGCCACAGATTTTGATGAGGTAGTCCTTGTTGCCTTGTAGACACAGAGATGGTCCCTTCATTTTCAGAAAGTGGTCGAACAACTCTGTGGAGTCATATTCAGGAGGGACGCTGATCTTGTATTTAGTCTGGAAAATAACAGCAAATAAGTAAAAGTTATTAGAATAAAATAAAAATTAAAAAAAAAAAAACTTTACCTGGTTTCTAGCTAGCTAAATGTTTCCGATAATCAGGTTCAGAAGTTCGGTTTGGTTTTCGTCACCAGAGGCGGACATAGAAATAGTTTTTGTTAGAGGCCCAGAAAGTAAAAATCTCCCCCTTACCTCATATGGTTTTTTATTTAAAAATTTCACGAGGCTCCTTTAAAAGGTTTTTAAAGAGCTCTTAAAGCCAAATAATCTACTTAAAAGTGAAGGAATGCTACGTACTAATTTGCTTCGAATGTGGTGTTAAAATATCGTTAACATTTTAAACCAAGAAACGAGTAACTCATACATAATTTTGACAAAATATTGTAATAATGTACGGTACCCCTTGGAAGCATTGTTTTAATGCATAGAGCAAGAGCTTATTTCAACAAGAAAAACACTTTTTTCTATTAAAAGAAGAATTTATGAGAACCTATCGTGATATTACGCTACCCTTGATTTCAAAACTCGTGACTTTTATGTACTCTTTTACACTGAGCTCTTACTAAAATATTCCTACCATAGCAAACCAATTTTACTCAAATGTGCCTTGTGTATATCTTTTTTCCCAAATGATGAACTATTCTGTACACACATAGAATAGTGATTGGATACCTATACGCGCGCGCGCGTATAGAACATTTATTGCACATCATCAGAATGCTGTTTGCCTAGAGGTTTTTGAAGAAAGAAATATGCGAACAATTTTCAATTAAAAAAAATGTATTATACTGTCGGTAACACTTAAACGAATACTGTTGATTCCAAGAAATATAATTCGATTAAGCGGGTGTTCGATTAAACGGGGATCTTTAACATTGCTTCTATGGCATGGGAAATATTCGGTTTCGAGATATTTTATTCGCATAAGCGGGGCATTCGTTTATCTGGTACCCGATTAAGCGGGGACGACAGTATTCCCTTTTTATACGTTTATTTAATTCGCTATCAATCATGTTAAACCAAACACATCGAGTGCATCAATATCTATTTCATTTCACCAAGAAATACCTCGAATAAAGAGACAATTCGTGCCCTTTATATCATGGTGAGGAATTTTTTTTAGTACAGTACTGAAATCGCAGTACATACTTCAGTACAAAATACTCTACGTTTACGTACGTAGATGTAGAGTTTTGTATACTGTACAGTACTGAGGTAGTTAGTACAGTACAGTACTGAAGTCAGAGTACAGGCTTCAGTACATAAACCTCTATGTAAAGTCTCAGTCTTCAATACAGACTCCACTTCAGTTTCAGTAGAGTCTCAGAAGTCCGAGATTCCGGTTGAGGTGCTTTATTGACATTTTAAGGTAAATCTTTCATCTAAAAGATGATTTGCATTAAAGTATGAAAATAGGAATCTTTCGTTGTTGTACGATTTCGTTTTGTACATACAATAAAGTAATTAAAAAAAGGATTGAGGGTTTCGATGTCAATAATACACGCCAAGTGTCATGAAATATTCTTTGACTACTAGAAGTTTATAAATATATGCTTTAGAAATAATAACTTGATATAAAACACTTGAAATTAACTCTGTTCCAAGCCCTTATGTCACCTGAAAAGTGTTTCACCGCTAAAAGAATTTTCCAGAAAATCCAAGTTTTTAGTAATCCGAGGTAGCATAAACCCAATTAGCTTAAACATGTGAGACTCTACTGTTAAACTTTTCTAAATTTATCGGAATACGACTATACATAACAATAAATCAAAAAACAAAAATCCCGCTCAACTTGCCTAAGCGATACGACATCATTAAATTCACCCGAGCTCTTACCCTCGACAGTAGTTTCTTTAATTATTATATATGTAAAGGGGAAACAATCCCATTTTTCGCGTCTCAAGCCTTTACCCTCAAATTAAATTCTCGTTCGAACCATTCAAGCCACAGCTTCAAGAGAAAGCGCCCACTTAGCGCCCGAAGTAAGAATTTCAATTCGGCAAACAACTCAAACAGCTAATTTGGTTGTATCTTTATAGACTCCACTCGTTTAGGGATAATGAAGAAAAAATAATAACCCTCACAAATCGTGGAAATTATCGCACAAGTTCCGTAGTTTTAATGGCGGGGAGCTTTGGTTCGAGAACAGTTATGATTTTGGGAAGCGAAATTCTATTTGTGGTGGGAAATATTCCGCAATTGAGACTATTTTAGCATTGATTAGGAGAAAGGGAATGGGTTGTTCCCACGAAAATCGAACGAATGTAGCGTTTAGTGCAAAAACCACCTCAAACCATTTGTTAGAAGTTTCAGAGGAGACACAGAAAACACTTTACGCTTTGCCCTTGAAAGTTTTCTAGAAGTTTTTTTTTTCTAAATTTAAAAACACGTGGTGTGCAATTTAATTCTTGTTTTCCTTTTTACATTAGCACTATTTTTGAATTATCTATCTTTATACTATATATATATATATATATATATATATATATATATATATATATATATATATATATATATATATATATATATATACACACACAGGGTGTCCACTCCAATCGTGGACCAATAGCTAATTTCTAAACCGTTAGAGATAAGCATGTAGTTTATTTAGGAAAAAATCTCCAAATTACGAAAAGAATTTTGGGTCTATTCAATGTTTTTCAAAAAATCAAATTTTGAAAGAGTTACGAAATTTAAATTTTTATACAGCCCACCAGTCCTATCAATCATGTTTAGTAAAACATTCTTGACATTGTAACGTTTAAAACTAAAAAAAAAATCACTCTTCTACCACAAAAATTGACCGAGTTATGACGTTTTGAAAAATCCAGATTTTGCAT
Source organism: Uloborus plumipes (assembly GCA_038373865.1). Taxonomy (NCBI): domain Eukaryota; kingdom Metazoa; phylum Arthropoda; class Arachnida; order Araneae; family Uloboridae; genus Uloborus; species Uloborus plumipes. The sequence continues at coordinate 25,284 of JAXGGA010013843.1, forward strand.
TGTTTCATGACGTCATCGAGAGATCGCTCCCTCGATTTTTGTGGTAGACGAGTGACTTTTTTATAGTTTTAACCTGTTAACTGGGTATGACGAAATATTTCGTCATACATAAAAGCCTACAGCAATGGGCAAGACGAAATTTTTCGTATATTATTATTGTGCATTTCAGTGTTTTATATATTTTTATTATTGTGTTGTATTATTTACATACTGAGATGTGAATTATTATTTGTGGTGTGATATTACTTATCGCTGCGAAAAAAACGTCCCCATTGTGAAACGAGTTGAGCAATAGCTTATTCCCCGGTTAACAGGTTAAACGTTACAGTGTCAAGAATGTTTTACTAAATATGATTGATAGGACTGGGGGGCTGTATAAAAATTTAAATTTCGTAACTCTTTAAAAATTTGATTTTTTGAAAAACATTGAATAGACCCAAAATTCCTTTCGTAATTTGGAGATTTTTTCCTAAATAAACTATATGCTTATCTCTAACGGTTTAGAAAATAGCTATTGGTCCACGATTGTAGTGGACACCCTGTATATATATATATATATATATATATATATATATATATATATATATATATATATATATATATATATATATATATATATGGAATATAAATGTATGGATGGATGTTTGTTCCTTATACAAATTAAGTTTTTGTCTGATTTTCAGCTAACTTGGCACAGAGGTTTCTTGATGCAGTAGAATTCACATAGGCGGGGTTTTGAAATTTGAAAAAAAATCCAAAAAGCTCAAAATTCAAATTTTTTGTTTAAAAATGGCCATTTTCTTTCAATTTTGAATATATGGAGTAATACAGATAAGCCTTTAAGCATATGTATTGATGAAATTTAACACATTTAAATAGGAGTAGTTTTCAACACAGATTACGATTAACAATGAATTACCAATTTAAGACTCACCTATTACATTAGTCATGAAATAAATTTAAAAATATTATAATGAATGTTCTAATCACCTTGGAACATTGACACAAATATTGTATGATGCAGAAAAATGAGAGGTTCCAACAGATATTTTGTTCTAGTTTTTGCGAGCATTTTTGTTTGGTTCTCCTATTAGATGAATAATGCAAAAGACAGATTGATGCAATTTTTATATGCAAATAAACATATAGTGGATAGAGTTCCTTCAAATATTTTTTTAGAGCAATGTTGTATTAATAAGCACCCGGGCAACGCTGGGAAATACGCTAGTACTGTCGTCCCCGCTTAATCGGGTCACGGATAAACGAATACCCCGTTTATACGAATAAAATATCTCGGAACCCATGCCATAGACGTAATGTTAAAGATCCCCGCTTAATCCAATATCCCGTGTAATCGAATAATATTTCTTAGAACCGACAGTATTCGTTTAAGCGGAGCCGCCAGTACTTTTATAAATTTATCGGAATATGGCTACGCATAACAATAAATCAAAAAAGAAAATTTCCGCGCAAACTGCTCTTTTCACGCTGCTAAATAATTGTGAACGAATTTGTTTTATAGAATACTGCTTTAATGGGTCGATGTGGAATAAGATTCTGCATACAATGAAGCAAAAAAGTGAAAATCACCATTTTTGAACTTACGTCGTTCTGGTTCTGAGGTACAGATGTATATAAAGAGAAAACAATCCTATGCTCAAATTAAATTCTCGTTCGATCCATCCAAGCCTCAGCTTCGAGAGAAGCCCCCACTTAAGCGCCCGAAGTAAGAATTTAAATTCGGCAAACAACACTCAGAGGCAGCTAATTTGGTCGTATCTTCATAGACTCCACTCGTTTAGGGATAATGAAGAAAAAAATAATAGCCCTCACAAATCGTGGAAATCATCGCACAAGTTCCGTAGTTTTAATGGCGAGGAGCTTTGGTTCGAGAACATTAATAAATTTGAGAAGCGAAAATCTACTTGTGGTAGGGAATATTCGGTAATTGAGACTATTTTAGCATTGATTAGGAGAAAGAGGGAATGGATTATTCTCACGAAGTCGGACAAATGTAAAATTATAGTTTTTAGCTTGCCACTTTGAATTCTGTAGTCGACAAACAAGTTCAGAGGTTTTTTTCCGGTTTTTTTGAAAAGTTTTTTCCCCCGCAGAAGTTGCGGTTAAAATAAGTTTTAGAGTAATTATTTCATTTCCGACATATTTTGTAATTGTAGTTTTTATTTTAAAATTCGAAAGATTTATTGAAATCTAATAAAAGTTCATTCTAAAGGATTATTCGTCTCATCTGTTTCACGAAACATTTAAAGTATATAAAATCCCCTCATGAATTATTGAAGAGCAAACCATTCATATTTTATTGTACAAAAATAAATGCAAAATCAAAATAAAACAAATATGATTAGAGTTCCAAAAATTATTAAAATAAACAAAATTTATAAGTGACGAACATGATTTGTATTCTGCATTATTTTCGTAAGAATGACACAAATGTTTATTTCACAAGTTTGTAAAAATTATTTCAAAAGGCTCATCAGTCTGTCTGAAAGCCATACATTGAATGAATTGAATGATGAACTCGTGTCAACACTGTAGATGGTAACTAAATTAGCATAAATAATTTAACAACTAGATTTAAATAAATGTTAATGAAACAGCGATGTGACGCACACAACCCACTAAATGAATTAAGGGTCATTCCATTTTAAATCAACAATTTTTCAAAAAAGTTGTTGCATCACCATTTTTGATTTTGATAAAAATTTGTACGTGTATTCCTTTTACTTTCCAGAGCTCAAAATTGTGTTCATTTTATTTTAAAAAAATTTACCCTTTGATATATAGGCCATTTTTGTTGTTGGCAACAGCGAAAATCGGGCGTTTTGATGCTTTGTCTTATGAACTATAACTTTTTTTCTATCAAAGATTTTGAGCTCAAATATAGCTCATTGAAAAGCTAAGAAAAAGATCTTTTTATATATGCTATCAATAAATTTCAGATATTTAAAAAATATTTATTTTTTCAAGGTCAAAGTTCACGACGAAAATGACATTTTTTACTACTTTCGAACATTAAAAAACCCATGAAGGGTTCAAAGTAACAAGCCGATTTTTTCATCATATATTCATAGTCATGGTTACTTACTGTATAAAAAAAATTGGCTTGTTACTCCACCCCCTTCATGAGATATGCCCCCCCAAAGTTGTAAATTTTTTAAAAAATCCAATTTTCAACGCTAAAAAAATGCATGTGGGGGGCAAGATAAAAAATTTTTCATTTGTGGTATTTTAAGTACTTTTTACCAGCTTTCTAAAAAAACAAAAGTTGCTTTGTTATTCAAAGGCGTTTGGCAGATATAAGGGACTGAACTTTCAAAAAATTGCACAAAAACAACACGATTATTTTCATTTTTTAAAATCTTTTTTTTATTTAAATGTAATTATATACCTTATTCTTTGCCTTAAATGCTAAAAAAAGACTAAGAAGAGCAATGAAGAAACATATTTAAAGTTTAATAAGATAATTTAATATTTTTAACACCTGGGAATATAGAATACCACTAAACTTGTCTGATTTTTAAACATCTGATTGCTACCTACAACAGGACTGAGCATTTCTCAACTTGTCCAGGTTTGTTCATACCATGTGGTCATCCTTGTTCTGGCTTGCTCTCACATGTGTATCTTAGTTGTCTTTCAAATTCTGAAAGAAGTAGGTTGTTGAGCTAGTGTTTCTGCTGTAAAATCTTGTGAAGCTGATGTGATTTCTTTTCATTTCAAGTTCATTCATATTCACAGAATGTTTTGTTAAAGGTAAAAGAAGAAATTCTTTAGAATCCTTAAAAATAAATTTAAATTTGTCTTTCTACATGTAAACTGTGAATAAGTTATGGATAACCCTAAATGCTCCATAGGAGTTTTTGAGAATGATGATTGTGATATTTTAAGTTACAGTAGGCAGTCTACTGTAAATAGTATTTCTGAGTACAGTGATGATGATAAAACTTTACTGCACCTGAGTACTGGGTGTAAAACTATTGAAACTGTTTGTACCTACCATGCAAAAAAATTTCTTGCCAAGTTTTGCCACCTTTATGGAACTTCTAGCTGGTAGGTACAAACAGTTTCAATAGTTTTACACCTAGTTCTCAGGTGCAGTAAAGTTTTATCATCATCACTGTACTCAGAAATACTATTTACAGTAGACTGCCTACTGTAACTTAAAATATCACAATCATCATTCTCAAAAACTCCTATGGAGCATTTAGGGTTATCCATAACTTATTCACAGTTTACATGTAGAAAGACAAATTTAAATTTATTTTTAAGGATTCTAAAGAATTTCTTCTTTTACCTTTAACAAAACATTATGTGAATATGAATGAACTTGAAATGAAGAGAAATCACATCAGTTTCACAAGATTTTACAGCAGAAACACTAGCTCAACAACCTACTTCTTTCAGAATTTGAAAGACAACTAAGATACACATGTGAGAGCAAGCCAGAACAAGGATGACCACATGGTATGAACAAACCTGGACAAGTTGAGAAATGCTCAGTCCTGTTGTAGGTAGCAATCAGATGTTTAAAAATCAGACAAGTTTAGTGGTATTCTATATTCCCAGGTGCTAAAAATATTAAATTATCTTATTAAACTTTAAATATGTTTCTTCATTGCTCTTCTTAGTCTTTTTTTAGCATTTAAGGCAAAGAATAAGGTATATAATTACATTTAAATAATAAAAAAAAAGATTTTAAAAAATGAAAATCGTTCTGTTTTTGTGCAATTTTTTGAAAGTTCAGTCCCTTATATCTGCCAAACGCCTTTGAATAACACAGCAACTTTTGTTTTGTTAGAAAGCTGGTAAAAAGTACTTAAAATACCACATATAAAAATTTTTTTATCTTGCCCCCCACATGCATTTTTTTAGCGTTGAAAATGGGATTTTTTAAAAAATTTACAACTTTGGGGGGGCATATCTCATAAAGGGGGTGGAGTAACAAGCCAATTTTTTTTATACAGTAAGTAACCATGACTATGAATATATGATGAAAAAATCGGCTTGTTACTTTGATTCCTTCATGGGTTTTTTAATGTTCGAAAATAGTAAAAAATATCATTTTTGTCGTGAACTTTGACCTTGAAAAAATAAATATTTTTTTAAAATCTGAAATTTACTAATAGCATATATAAAAAGATCTTTTTCTTAGCTTTCCAATGAGCTGTGTTTGAGCTCAAAATCTTTGATAGAAAAAAAGTTATAGTTCATAAGACAAAGCATCAAAACGCCCGATTTTCGCTGTTGCCAACAACAAAAATGGCCTATATATCAAAGGGTAAATTTTTCAAAAATAAAACGAACACTATTTTGAGCTCTGGGAAGTAAAAGGAATACACATGCAAATTTTCATCAAAATCAAAAATGGTGATGCGCACCCCATTTGTTGATTTAAAATGGAATGACCCTTAAGTAAGGGGAATTCTATATGTGATGCAATGGCATCCTTATTGTGATGCGTGTACAGTACACCACATGACTCTTAATTGATTCACAATTTTTACTAACTACGAAACATTTTTATTTTAATTTTTTTCATTTCTTTTTTTTTTTTTCAAAAAAGACTAAAAATTTTCCGGCGCTAAAATGCCTCCATAATTGAGTCTCATCTCTATTTCAACTCATGGAAGTCGAGACAACTTTTTTTTTTAATGGTATTTGTTTAAAACATCTGCAATTGTTTTCATGTGCCCCTATAAATGGCACATATGATCACCATTAAAAAACGCATGACAAGCATCATATTTTTAAAACATTTAAAAAAAAAAACACTCTTTAGCACAAAGCAAATACATATTACCAATTACATTGAAGTAATTACAAACTAATACTGTGTCGATGCAAATTGCATAGTAACTGCGACACTAAGAAAGTATTTTTCCAAGTATGTTAGTTTGCTCACGGTTAAATTTTAAAGCCTTGTAGCCTGTGCTGATTAGAGCCGCTATATAGACAGGCCGACGCATCAAGCTTAAGTTTTACCACTTTGGATCCAACTTATGAACTTTGACTTTCAATTTTCATTGTTGCGGCGCTAGGGTTTCCAGAAAAAGTTTCGGGACATTGACAAGCTTTGTTAAATTCACGTGAAAAATTACTAAAACGCGATAACTCGCCAGAAAAGACAACCACTCACCGAAAAAGACAACTCTCAATCACGTTCTGGATCCAAAGTGGTCAAACTTAATTTTGATGCGCCGGCTCGTCTATATAGGCGCCTTAGTGCTGTGCTGATCACTGGATAGACACGAAAATTTTTTTAAAAGACTACATAACATAGCTAGTTTATCGATTATTTTATTATGTAAACTTTTTTTATACTCGGTTACTTTTAAATAGGCGTATCAAGTTTAGAAATTTTTCGTCGTCTCCATGGAAACCGTACGAAAGAAAACCGCTCCCCTTCCCTTTTTACTTCCTTTTACGTAGTAAAGGAAGTATTGTGATCGCGAAAAAAAATTCACTCAAAGTTGGGTCTAAATTTTGATTTTGCTCACCCCCGAATGAATGTTCAGTAGTTTTTTCGACCTGTCATCACGTGCATATGTGCCTACCAACATATAAACAGCCGAAAAATCCTTTTCAACCACCCCCGAGTTAATTACGACGAGTTTTCTCGTGACGCCTGTATGTAGGTATGTATATGCGTATGTATGTCGCATAACTCAAAAACTATATGTCATAGAAGCTTCTAGCTTGGTATGTTGGCTCTGAGGATGGTCTAGTTGTGCACCTCCCCTTGTGGTTGCATTCAAATGTTCCCAAGGGGGTGTTTTGCCCCTTTTTTGGGGTAAATCAGTGTTAATTTCAATGCAGACTCAAGTGATTTGAATTGGCGCGACCACTTGGCGATATGTCTCCAAGCTTTTGGTCGCCAAGTGTTTGACGCCAAGTTGGCGACAAATTTGGCGAAAAAATTTTTTTTGGAATTTGGGTTCAACTTGGCGTTATTGGCGATATTTTGCGAAAAATTCACTGAATGATGTTAAAATCGGCAATATTTAGAAAATTTACAATTATAAAACATTTTTCTGCACTGTTTCGTGGCAGATTAGGGAAGTAAATATTTGAATTGTAACCTTGCTCACTCCAAGCATATTTTTTAACACTTAAGGCAACAACTAAGAAATTTACACATAAAAGGAAGTAGTGTGGGGTCCATACCAGATTTTTTATGGACTGCTATTGAGGCATTTTATTTATTTATTTTTTTGTTTGTGGAATGAGGCTTGCGCTTTTATTTATATCCTCATGTCTCAGTTATTTGTCAACGTTTTCTAACAAATCCAGTCATACATTAATACAGCAAACATTTCTAAGAAAATGTTGCGCTTTATTAACGTTGATTTTTCAATAGGATAACAGTTTACACACAAAGCAATTTGCATTCAACCATTGTTGTAAAAGCTAGGTGGGGGAAAAGTGCATAGTGCCGTAACTATTACAACCATCACGGGAACAGAGCGGAGAGTGGGAAATCAATTTTACTTTGAGCCGCCAGCTCTCGTTACACAGGGTATAAATAAGAAGGGAAATCTTACTGATGTCCTATTTTCTCCGGCAAAAAGAAACACCTCCTATGGAACTAACCGTCTTTAAACTTCGACCCCTGGTTGCGACAAAAAATATCACTACATAAAACACCATGGAACTTCAATCTTATTTTCAATTTTCGACAGAGCAATTCAACTAAAAGTATGAGAAAATGCAATTTCTATTAACGTGATAACCGTTATTCCATTGCTGTGTGGGTGATGTGTTTAAAAATAATTTATCGCGAGAAAAAATTTCAAAACACGTTTTGAACAAACGAAAAAAGAAAATCATGGTTCGAAGTTTATTTTATCCCTTGCTTTATTCAATACTAGCGGTACCCGCACGGCTTTGCCCGTGGTATAAAATTAAAAGTTCATTTGTAAAATAATTGATATAGCAGAAAAAATGCTCTATTACAGTTTTATTCAACTATAATTCCTTCAAAGTGATATAAAGATCTGATATGTACCCCACACTACTTAATTTTACGTGTAAATTTCTTAGTAGATGCCTTAAGTGCTAAAATAGTGCTTGAAGTGAGCAAGATAACAATTCAAACATTTGTATCCCTAATTTGCTACGAAACAATGTAAAAAAATGTTTTACAATGATTAATCTCCTAAATATCGTCGATTTTAACATCATTCAGTGGATTTTTCGCAAAATATCGCCAACAGCGCCAAATTGAACCTAAATCAAAAAAAAAAATTTTTTTTTTTGCCAATTTGGCGTCAAATACTTGGCGATCAAAAGCTTGGCGATATATCGCCAAGTGGTCGCGCCAATTCATATCACTTTTGTTAACCAATTCATATCACCTTGCATTGAAAACACTGATTTACCCGATAAATGGGGTAAAATACCCCCTTGGAACATTCGAATGCAACCCCAAGGGAGATGGACAAAAATAAGACAAAAGAGAAAATAAGAACAATTTTGTTGATAACAGAAACCAACAGAAATCTTACCGAAGTTTAAAAGAAGAAGAAAGTTTTCTTTCCTAGCTTAAAAAACAAAACAATACATTTTCCGAAATGAAACACTTTAAAAAAACGATG
>JAXGGA010013844.1:0-33896 GCA_038373865.1 Uloborus plumipes
GAGATTTGGCCTTTTGCGGTAAAATTTTGTATACTGAAAAGAGTTAAAAGAAAAGTGAAGGGTGAAATCGGAATGAGAGAGAAAACAGAAAGAGTTAAAAAGTGAAAATTGAGTTTTCTTTTAAAAGAAAAACTAGGAGGTTGTTTTGTGTTGTTATTTGATAAACTGCTCTTCAGGCAATGCTCCGTTTCGTATTTAAACTAAATACAATTTTAAAACACTTGCCAGGATTTAAGGGTGTATACACTACACAGCATGCACTGTAATTTTAAGAAACTGTATGAGTAACCTTTCTTTCTGAATCCACGCTATAATAATTCAAATTAAAAAAAATGATGACTTGTCAGAACATATATTAATATATGTTCTGACAAGTCCCTTCTCAAGGATGAACTTAATTTCTTAAGGAGTTTGGGCTATGACAGAGGTTATTCTTTTCAAATCATTGATAATTCTTACAATAAACTTTCGAATCGCAATGTATCCCACAAAAAGCCCATTGTTCCTTCTACCAATTTCGTTGTCTTACCATTTTATTCAAAAATCTCTCCTCGTATTGCCAGAATACTCAGCAAGTTCGATTTTCATGTCATTTACAGACCCATGAGCAAACTTTTTCTAATTTAAAAAACCCCATCCAACCATTTCATCAGTGGGGCATTTATCACATAAACTGTGAATGTCAAATTGGATACGTCGGACAGACCAGACGGGCGCTAAAATTTAGGTTAAAGGAGCACGAAAATTATGTTAAAAAGAAAGAACTTTCAAAATCCTCAATTGCGAAACATTGTTGGGACACAGGCCATAGATTTGTTTTCTCCGAAGCTAAAATTATTTGCAGACCTTCAACTGTTGGCGAGTTAGATTTTTCAGAAGCCTTTCATTTTCACAAAAATTTAAGTAATATTTGTAACGAATCTTTTGCTGTTCCATACATCTCGCCAATTTTACTTCATGCTTTTAAATTTTCTGATAACGCAACGCCAAATCCGGGCTCGGCACGCGCTGACACCTGATTTGCCTAGCTTTTGCTCCTATTCTATTTAAACTCTCCCGGTACTTTGGTTCTTTCCATTTCTTGCTTGGCACTGAAGAAGGAGGCTTTATGCCTTTGAAACATGTTTTCCGATTTTTAACTTGACTTATTTGTAATTTTAGACATAGCTTTTTGGTTTTTACTCATTTGCGCATAAAATGAAATTTTTTTTATATATGATTTACTGTCCTATAACATTTGACTGATATTGCAATTAATTGCAATTGAATAAGTGCTTCTTTTGTATACACAATCTTTTCATATTGTGTGTGAAATATTTTTTAAATTAAATATACTTATATGAAGTTTAATTTTAATACAGTGAATAAAAACGTATTTGAGAAATAAATTAAAATAGGAAATACTATTAAAGGTCATTATGCACAATGACTGCGAAGAATTTCAATTCACCAATGATGTGAGAGTAATAATTGTCTTTTCAACGGTGGCTCGGAATTCCTACCGTGAATGGTTTTGAATATTTTAAAAGTTCTGAAATTAATTTTCTCTTAAGATGCCGAAGTTAATTCCATGAAATACCTCCAAGCAAAATGCCCAATACGAAGAACTGTAATTAAAGTGGAATTGATAATTAGCGAAGAACAATCGTGGTTCGTTAGCATTCACTTGGTTTTGATGGAAATTTCGAAAATGCATAGTTATTTTTACTTGCCGTTGGTTGAATTAGATTTTTCTTTTGCAATTTATTTTAGTCATATGCAGGGAGCAGTTGAAAATGTAAAGTTATTTTTAAAATGCGAGCTTACTTTAGATCGTAATTAGATTTTATATTGTGCTGATATAAAGTTGTTGAAATTCGTACGATAACGTAAAACGAGGTGAATCGCAACACGTTTCAGTTTTGATCCTTAAAAAAGTAATGAAATTCTTTTTTAAATTTAATTTTCTTGAGTAAAAATATCGGTTTCGGTTTGCTCTTGATATTCCTAGCAAAAACAAAACATATGGAACAGTTTAAATTTTTATATATAATTATTTAGAGGTAGGTTTCAATCGGAACAAGCGATGGTTTTTTTATTTTTTTTTTCAATTTAACGTGTAGTTAGTATCACAAAAATAAGTAATGGCAATGTGGGAGAAGCGCGACAGATAGTTACTGTCAAATAACGGTGTATTTTCTGTAATGGTAAGCGTATGATTGTCAAAAACCGAAAAAAATTTAGAACTTATGAAAGACTAAAAGTAATTTTGAAAAAAGGTTTTGATAGGCAATTAAAATTTAGCTTTAAAAATTAAATATGAAAAAAAAAATAATATAGTAATAATTAGAAAAAAAAACAACGCTCTTCGAGGTGCAAACCACTTGAGCTTGTCGTAATTTCATGCCAAATTTTAAGGCTCTAGATGCTATGGGATATCCTAGAAGTGCACTAAAAGTTAAATGACGGATATGTTTTTATTAAGTGTTTTTTGAAAAGAGAAGATTTGTTTTAATTACGCAATACTTGTATTTAAAAGAGCTACTCAATATTAAATGAAAAAAAGAAAAAAAAATGTTAATTCCCCAAGAAGAACACTTTGTTTTTTAAAGGTTGTAAAATGGTTATTAACGTTGGAACAACCGCTTAAAAACGTTTATAAAACGTTTAAAGGTTATTCGTGCTACCTGGGTCGTTTTATAACTAAATTAAAAAAGTTAATTACCCTTTTTAATAAGGGGTTTCTTATCATAAATTTTAAGAAAATATCCGAGCAAGTTAGTTACTTAATACCTAAACAAATTTTAAATTCAAATTGAGTCAACTATCTCGCTTGCATTTCTAAATGAATTAAAAAGAAGAAAGAAAAGAAAAATATCCTGAGGAATGAAAGAGGGTGTTAGTCTCTTTTTTCCCCCTATTTATAGTATATGATGCATAAAAGCTTTTAAACTATAGACTTAAAACAAAAAAACCTATAAAAATTGCATAAGTTGAAATGTTTCAGAAGTCCATAATTCACCATTCAATACTTGAAATTAATTTTTAGCTCATTAGTCATAATTGACTTCATAATTAATCCATTTAATTATCCATTTCCGCTTTTTGCAATGATTCCAGAGCTTGATCCACCCGAGATAAAATAATTAGAAAAACAGAGTGCAAGAAACATTCCCCAAAGTAAAGTAATGAAACAAAAAACAATGAATTTGCTTTGAAAACTTTATTTTATTAGCACTATTACTACGTGTTTTACACGCCGGTTGAGTAAGTAAAGAAACAAAAAGCCAACGAATTACGTTAAAGCTTATTTCCGCAAATTTACCTTCTTGTCATACAATATTGACAACCAAAAGTATATTTAACTACTAGTTAGCCTTTCAATTATGTGTTGTACCATGAGGTGAAAAAAAACAATGAGTTGTACAATTTAAGGTAAATATTAGCTGCAAATCATTAAGTGCGTTAGTTTTGGCTGCCTACAAAGAAAAAAAAAAAAACCTCTTATTCAAAAGGAAATACGAGCATTACTGACACGCTTGCTAGGGTTTGTCAGGATGAATGTATTTATTTTATAAATTATGCATTATTATATACTTTTGCGAGTGAAATACATAAGTTTTTTCTTAATAGTGATGAATCAATAGAAAATTCACGAGTTCTAATAAATAACAACATGATGGCAAAAGTTGGGAAGAAAAATTCAGAAAAGGTAACCGAATACTTACACACGCACTTTTTGAAAACAAATTCTAAACTTTATATATGGAAAAAAAAAAAAATCAACAAGAAGAAAAACAACAAGAACAAAAACAAAAACAGTGTGGTAAAAAATAAAATCCCTCATCCTTTCTGAACTGTTAAGCACCCTGTATTTATTATAAGGTCTTTAATATGTGGAAGTAAGGCAGTAATGTAAAGTCTTTTCCTTTTTTTCTAACATATAAACTTGTATGACACAGGAAAATTTATATATATATATATATATATATATATATATATATATATATATACACACTGATATGCAAAAATTAAGAAGACTTGAAACCTGCGATTCAGACAGTAATCAAAATTTAGAACTCGAATATCACCTTGATTTTTGGTAACAATAGTTTCGATATTTTTTGTGTTGGATTTTTTTGAATGGAGAATATTTCCCTTAAAATAAGTTAAGTGACATAGAATCTGTATAAAAAGTAAGATTTCGTATATTTTCAGTACACATCTTTTCTCTTCTAATTTTTATAATATTAACTCTGCACTTCATTTTGATTATTTTTTCAACAGGAAATATGCATCTAGTAAAAGGTCTTTCATTTTAAGTGAGAACAAGCTGTATGATGCAAATGAGTACGCTTTACTAATAACAATCTTTGAAGAAGTAAAAATATGTTTTTTTTTTACTCTAATCATTTTTAATTTATGAATATATGCGAAATACAGGCACTAAGTTATACGAGAAATATTAACTATTTTCATTTATTGTATTTAGTTTAGAAAACCTTATATTAGTGAAAACTTTTTTCTCAAATTTCAATTTAATTTCCATTTTAATCAATTCTGAAGTAACTAGCTTCAAAATGAAGGATATAATTATTCCCTTACTTCTGTTGTAGAAAATATGTGAAGTATTGAAGCAGCACAAGCGTTAAATTAATACGAATAAATGCTTCAAATATTATGTATCTTGAGGCAAAATCTCTATTAATTAAACATTTCCATTAATTATTATTTATTACAAAATAAATCATGAAGTTTTGCAACGGAGATAGAAAATAAGAAGGTAAAGCATAAAATGAATGAGAAGAACTGCGATAGGCCATCAGTTTCTGGACAGTTAATAATTCTAAGAGATACTAATCGATTAAAAATAAGGCCTGGAGTTATTTTTCCAACACAACTTCAGCATAATTTATTAATAAACATTTGAATGAAAAAAAAAAAGTCAGAGGAGGAAGTAATTGCGTTAATGGAACTTTTATCCTGGTGACAGAATTTAATGACTGTTAGAGACGTTCCCTAAGAGAGGTTTTTGTTTTTAAATTTTGTTTTAAGTTTGGATGCAGTGACTACTTGTCAAAAGGAAAGTAAATTAATGAAGGAATTTTCCGAACAGCATATGTTGTTGCAATTTTTTGAGTCTGTGCTTCATTTATTTGCCTTATACTATATTCAAGTGGTCTGCTTTCTTTTGAATTTGTTTGTTTAAAATCCAATCTGTATTGTACTCCCTATTTTCGACACTTACACAAATAAAAACTTAGTTTTAATATTTATTTGTTTACTGAAACGTATAATTTTTTGAGCTTAAAAATAGTATGCATTATATCGATATGAAGATCTAATAAAGCATATTTTATTTTTAATATTTCCTTATGAAAAAAAAAGAGTGCAATGTACAGATAATTTCCTCCACGTAAAGTAGAACAATCGTTTGCATGAAGTGTTTATTCTGTTTTGAATATTGTTTGCTGTTTCTAACTCAAACTAAAAATTAAATCTTTTTTACTTAAAAAAATAGAACTGCATTTTTTGACCTAATTATGGGCGTATTTTTAATAGAAGTTAATTTTTGACTTGTTTTTATCTTCAGTGCTTCCACACTGCAAGCTGAATATTGGGCAATTCCATCGTTACAGACGTAACAATCGCAGACTTTGAACACAAATAATTCTGGTTTGGGCTGATGAAAGTCTTCAATTTTTTTTCCTGTAGTGTAACTTGATGATGTTTATGCTACATTAAATTTGCGTGCAGATTGCTTAATTACAAAAAAATACAGAAATTAAAAACTGCCTGTTACAGACGTAATTCGCAAAACAGCAAAAACTCGACTATGTCATACAACTTACAATATTCCTCTGAATTATACGGAAATTTTAAACTTTTTTTTTTAAATACGTGTTCTAGAGACTTCAAGCTTTCTAAAACTATAAAGATTGTGTGGATTTTGACTGCCGAATTTGTGAAAAAAATTCATAAACTTGTTACGGACGAAACAAAGTGGTGTTACAGACGTAACATCTCTGATTTGAAAGTAGAAAACAGTATTTTAAAGCAGGAATAAACAAAGATTTTTGTGCTAAAACAATACAGTAGCATTAATTAACACATTATTTGAATATTTTAAGTTATACTGTAACAGTTTTAGAAAATTTGGGTAAGTCTGGGGGAGTTGAGAGCATATGCCGATATGTCAATATGTAACAATAAATTAATGCATCTTAAGACAATTATTTCCAAGAAAGATTGACACAAGATAAGTTTAGAAGGGCCTTCACACAAATTTATTTATTTGTATTCTTAAAATTAATGCATAATGGGGCTGCTACATAAAAAAAACGGGAAAAGTAAATTCCTCCCTGGAACCAGTGATTGGTCTTAGGAGAACTTAAAAGTTTGAAAATGTCGGATGATATAGCAGAATACTAGTACCAAACTAAAATTTAACCTTCTTGGTGACAGTTGGTCAATTTTGATATTTTTTTTTTTTTTTGAATGAAAAAATGTGTCCTTTTTCGTCCGACGTTCTCGAAATTCGAACGGCATTTTCGTATTCTGTTCGAAAACAATGCATTTCGCGGGCTTTTGGCAAATTCGCGATGTTAGCCCACCGTTCTTCCAATTTTGACGTCATCTTTAAAACATTTTCCTGGGGCATATAAATAATTTTAACTTTTTCTGCAATGGAGATTGCACACTGAAAAAAGGAAAGAGCGTCGTTGACAAATGCTGTTCTAGATCTTACTCTCTGCCAAACCTGGTGCTTGACCATACCCCCAACTCCATTCACAGCTCCCTTTCCATGTAACGTAGCAAAAAAATGCCAGTTGAGGTATAAATTATAATCAGTTATACCATATGTGTATTTTATTAATCTTAAGAAATAAATTTCAATTACATGCCGACATAATTAAAAATTTCAAAATCAGAATACCAGAAACTTTAGTACTCGTACCATATTATGCTATATACATGTATTGCTCATCCTGTGCTTTTTACCTATTTAATTGGAAATTTACTTTTGCTACGGACGTAACATAGAGCCATTTGTTATGTCCGAAATGTTACGTCTGTAACAACATTAATTTAAAAACTAAATAACTTGCAATATTTTTAACTATGGTGGGCAATTACTTTAAGAATTTGCCAAAAGGACCATTAAGGGTTCTTTTTAAATTTTGATTTTTTAGGACGTAATGGCAACTTTTGCTTCTTTTTTGTTACAGACGTAACATCAAACTTCTTTTTTTCAAACTTCAATTACACCATTTAGATCAATTTAAAAAAAATTAACGAATACATATTATTATAGTACCGTCTTAGTAGTTAAAATTGTGCTACAAGTAGTTATTTTTGTTTTTATTTTTCGATGAGAAATATGCATTTGAAAATGTGTTCTTTTTTCCGATTTTTACAAGTTCGTGAATATCGTACTTCCAACTAAGAAAACAAGTATTATTCTAACTCTCACCAAAAAACCAATGCAGGATTCTTAAAATATACATCTTAAGCTTTAAAATGATGTATAACATAGCAACATAACTTCAATATGAATTTTTGACCAATTGGTTTCACTTTTCATGGAATGGCCCTATTGCAGTAGGCAGTATCGTTCGTGTTCTACTACTAAAAAATAAAATTTTGATAGCATTGGATCTTTTAAAACTGTACATAAAATCAGTTTTTTAATTGACTCTATTTTTTGTTTTGAAGCTTTATATTTTATTTTTTCTACCTTTCTCATGGGGGAAAAAATCGTCTCTTGAAACGAAAGGATTGAAATAGGATTTTACTGCACACGTGTTTTGTACTATAATTTTTAAAAAACATACATTTTTACTGGCCTATTTTGACTGATCGATATGCAAAAAAACCCCCTTCAAATCACGAAGTTTTAACCTTCAAGCATTCACATTTATTTCAAAAAAGTCTATCCGAAAAGTTGTTCTATGTAGGCAGAATCTGTTTAAATGAAATCTTAATAACTTTGTATTCTAAGTGTTTTATATGTGTTTCAGTACATTGCTTCATTTTTTTTGGATTGGTTAGGTTTTAACTAACGATGCCATAGAGTATTTGCACCCTGTATAATAAAATGCTGTGTTAAATTAAATTGCTTCAGAATATCAGTTCAGATTGATGAGGTTCAAATTAATGTGATCTTACGGTATTTGCATTCTATAAAAACGTGTGTTAAAGTAAATTGTTGCAGTAAATTTGTCCCGACCGAAAAGGTCTAGATTAACAAGGCCTTTTGATTAAGTAAAACAATTGTGCTTAAATGAACCACGAACCAGTACAAGGAATTCCAAAATACCTAGCAGCTGTTATGTTTAATTCATGTGCTATCATAGTATCGTTCTTGTTCTTTTTTGACACGTACTTAAGCAAACGTTTTTGTTGTTTTACTGAGAATTTCACATTTTGTACAGTTATCAGACATTTGAGTGCGCGAAAAACTGTTAAAAACAGTTAGATTGATTACAATAAATCAAATCTATCAGGTTCAATGAATAAAAAAAATGCAGTCTATTTTAGTTACATTATCATTTTTCTTTCTATGAAAAATTCAATTCACATCCCTCATGTTATAATGAGCAAAAGAGTTATGATTGAAATTTTCGCCATTCCCCTTAAAAAAAAAAGGGAAGAACAGTGGGAGGGAATTGTTATTTTAATCAGAACTTTGTTTTTAACACGATACAGAATTGCTTTAACATAAAAAACTGGTGTCGAATTCCCCAAAAATGTTCTAATAGTCGCGAATCGGAAATTTTTCTGAAAAAAATTTGAAGAACTAGTTTTTTTTACAGGAAACACTTTCCTAGGTATTTAAAAACTGCTGAGCAAATTAATAGTAAGAGTTTTACTATTATTTTTACACATAATAATATTTTAATGATAAAGCAGGTAGTTAAATCAGTACTGTACTCTTTATGTAAAGCCTACAAGTAAATATACCTTTTAAGAAAGTGGTAGAATATTCTTTTACATAATTGCAGAATCCGGTCCAGAAAGAAAAGACTGCTTGAGAGCACTAGTGTTGCAAACTTTTAAGGGCAAAATTTTTGTACGTTCTAAAATAACGGCGCTCACGTATTTCATAAACAGTTTTCTTTTTTTATTTAATGTAAGGAAATTTTTTTTAATACAATTAGGTTAACACGCGATCTATACCTGAGCACGTCTATTTTAGATCATTTATAAAGAGTTTCATGATGTGTAAAGATTTGAAAAAGACTAAACCATTTTTTCTTTTGCTTCGATCAGAAAATATGCCAACAAGACTTCATTATTATTACTACAAGCAACTACGCCAAAACTACCACCATCAGCATTTATAAATGCAAAAGTAAAGCTAAGCTAAAGTAAAACGACAGCTTATCCCGAAGCTTATACCAGCAGATACTTATTGCCAAAGCAGAGCCTTCCCCACTGTTGCCTAAGACAGGGCTAATTCAATAAAGTTAGTCTTGTCAGATTATCCAGCCCAGTGGAAACGACCTCGTTCATCGCCGGAGGTTGGTTTTCCGAATTGCATTTGGGACCGAGGGCTTCCCCGAGTCGGGAAGGAATATATCCTGGTAATTCATGTAAGCGTCGTTTCCGAAGACTTCCTGTGATTTCATTAAGAAACCGTGTTTTGTAGTGAATTGGGAACTTCCTTTGTGTCTTTAATAATGTGGTGCATTTTTTTTCTAACTGTCCTTCTTATTTTGGAGTAAAGCAAGATCCTTGGTTAATGTGTAATGCTTAGTATATATCCTGGTAATTCATGTAAGCGTCGTTTCCGAAGACTTCCTGTGATTTCATTAAGAAACCGTGTTTTGTAGTGAATTGGGAACTTCCTTTGTGTCTTTAATAATGTGGTGCATTTTTTTTTTCTAACTGTCATCCTTTTTTTGGAGTAAAGCAAGATCCTTGGTTAATGTGTAATGCTTAGTATATATCCTGGTAATTCATGTAACCGTCGTTTTCGAAGACTTCCTGTGATTTCATTAAGGAATCGTATTTTGTAGTGAATCGGGAACTTCCTTTGTGTCTTTAACCATGTTTTGAAAAAATTCTCTCATTCTTATTTTGAAGTAAAAGAAGATCAATGGTTAATATGCAATGTTTAGTTTGGAATAAAAATAGGTATTTCTATGCTTCTACTTTAAATATAATTATTTAAATTCACCAATTATTTGGATTTGAAACTAAGCACATTCACTCTGAAGGAAATAAACAACTACAAATGAGTATATTGTGATTTGATGGATCTAACGTAGTAACAACAAAAAACAGACGAAGTACAAACAATTTTGTTAAATTATATTATCAGTAATGATTACTAAGTAAAACATTAGGAACGCTGCCACAATGTTTGTCACTGTGTATCACATCATAACTGAAAGCCCACGCATTATCGATCATAACAAAGGAAGTAGATTATTTTTGATAACAGTGCTGTAGAGAGAATTTTTTCATGAATGGAACTAATTATAACGTAGTGGTATGTTACATGCAGTTAAATTCAGACTAAGGAAGGTTGGTCTTCTAATACGTACCTTTCTAGGCTTATATTTGTTGAAAGAAGTTAAAATTTGATATATTTTTACGTTTGTGTCTAGGGGTTTAAATAGTTTTTTCGGACAAGCACTTTGATATTTTTTCCCTATGATCAAATATTCATTTTTTAACTCAATTTAAAAACGTGCAACATATTTACTTTATCATATAACTGTAGATAAAAAATTAATAAGTAGATATTCACTTACTTGGTACTGCGTTCAATTAAGCTTAGTTTTCAATTATGTGAGGTTCGTTTCCTATTTTATTTATGAATTTTTGAATAAAAATGAATGGTTGACATGATTGGATGATTTTGCTTTAGCAGGAACACTTATTGAACTTGCCAATCATGCATAGAAAATCAGCTCTCTCGTGTCGTCTCTTTTGAATTAAAAATATATCTTGCAGCAAAATAGACAAATATTTTATGAAGTCTGAGAAACTTGGCAAATTTCCGTTAGGGTAACAGCAAAGTGGTTTATTTGGTGATAAACAATTGAATTCGAGGATTATTTTACATTTGAACGGAAATTTTAATGTTGTTTAATGGTCTTTTTCTTAGTTATTGGGAAGATTGTTGAAAATTTTAATGGGATTTTTAATTGTTTTCAATGGTTTAGTTTATTTACGTTCCAATAAAGCTTTTAGTCTGCCACTAAAGTTTAGTCTCTAAAAAAACATAAAACATTGAGGTTCCACACGTCCTTCTTCTGAAATGGTATTTTATGATGGTATTTTCAGTTTGGGTATTAGTATTTCAATAGTCGAAATTGGCTTGACTGTCACATCTCAGGCAATAACTTTTATTTTGGCTGTATCAGCGAAATGGGAAAATATTTTCTCCTATCGTACGTTTTCTGTTTCAAGAAGAGCTTATTACAAAGAATGCAAACTTTAAACATTTCGCCACAGTTATGCTCTTGAATGGTCAAGTCAAAGTTACTGTCTGTTTGCGTATTTTGCACCTGGACGCCACGAACGCTTCCATTTGAAGAGGGGGGGGGGATAGGTTTAGGATGAGCACTTCCATATACCTTCAGTTTTTGTTCGCTTGCTACTTCCTCGTTGCATTCCCCCCTCCCCTATTTCGAGAGAGCCAGAACAGACTTGGCGCGTGCGCAGATTCGACGGAGGTCTCGCCAAAAAAGCTTAGACAGTACATGTCCTGGCTAGTTTAAAAAAAATCGCATCACAACTATTATTAAACTTCCATTAAAATAATTGAATTATGAAAAAAATGTAAATGAATAATAATTAAATAAATTATATAAAAAACAATTCAAGTGCTTTAAATTATGTTTTTCAGATGCATTAAAAACTCGAACAAAGGTTGAAAAAACGTCCGCTACTAATCAAATTAATGTTTTTGAAATGTTTAACAGCCGACAGTTTGTTCTTTTTTTTTTGTTCCCATCAGACTAGTAATTTCTAAGCTTTTACTACATACCTTAGAAAATTATGTATGTATGTGTGTGTGTGTGTATATATATATATATATATATATATATACACTGGCGGAAAAAATCCCAACACCAAGAAAAAATTACTGTAGAGTTATGAAATTTGGGTAATGCAATTGTCTAGTTGACATGTTTAATTGATTAAATGTACAAGATCACTGGCTAATTTAAGCTCAAGAAAATGCTGTGCAAATGTGAAATTATGTTAATTTAATAGAGGGTGTAACCTCCAGAATTTTGAAAGCAATCCTGAAAGCGTGCATGCATTATGTCATACAGGTGCCGAATATCACTTTGTGGTATGGAGTGGCATGCTTGTTGCACTTGTTGCGTCAATATTAGGACTGTCATTGCTGATTGTGGATTATGCTCGAGGTGCCGTCCACTGATATCCCATACGTTATCAATTGGAGACAGAACTGGTGATCTTGCAGGTCATGGTAACATGTCAGCACTCTGTAGAGCACATTGCATTACAGCAGCGATGTGAGGGCGAGCGTTATCCTGTTGGAAAACTCCCCCTTGAATGCTACTCATGAATGGCTGTACTACTTGTTAAATTACCAGACTGACGACAAATTTTCAGTCAGTGAGTTTGGGATAACCACAAGAATGCCCCTGTTGTTGTTGGAAATTGCTCCACAGTTCATGAATCCAGGTGTGGGTCCCGTGTGTCTAGGCCGTAGATCGCTTGGATGCAGGCGGTCCCCCGGCCTCCTTCTGATCAATATACAGCCACCACTGTCACTAAGGCAGAATCTGTTTTCATCAAAAATTAAAACAGATCTCCACGCCGACCACCAGTGAGCTCTGTCTTGGCACCACTGCCGTCGAAAACGGCAATGATTTGCAGTCAATAGAATACCGGCTACAGGACACCTGGCTCGGAGCTGTCCTTGAAGTAAGTGATTTCTTACCGTTCTTTGGGTCACGACGGTACCAACTGCATCTCGAATGTCAGCCGCAGATGCAGTACGATGCGCCACAGTCGTAGGCAAGATTCGGCGATCCTCCTTCTCAGTCGTGCCACGTGGCAGCTCGGAACTCGATCTTCTTGAAGTAGTACCATCCCTTGACCATAGCTTCCAATAATCATGCATGGTGGAAACATTCCACCCCAAGTCTTTCTGCAATATCGCGAAATGAAAATCTACCTTCTTGTACGACCTCGTTTAAACTCGGTGCGCTGTTGATAATGACTTCTTCGTCTTCTTAAAGGCATTCCTGGCTAACATGAACGCAATTCGTCAAATTTCACGGAAAAATAGTACTCACGAGCTTGAAAACACGCTTTTAAAACAAGCCTTATTTGCATGTTCTGAGTGACGCCAGCTGCGCCACACTTATGCGCGGAGCGCGAAATTTCAATCGATGTCATCTTTCAGTTGTATAAACACGCCTACCAAATTTCGTTTATCTAGCTCAAGTCTTTCTTGGTGTTGGGATGGGGATATATATATATATATATATATATATATATATATATATATATATATATATATATATATATATATATATATATATATGATATTGTTACTTTTTAAAACAATGCTTCAAAATTGATACAAGTTTCTTGAGTATTTATGTTGCGCTAACTTTCAAAGCTGAATTAAATTAAAAATTAAATCTACAGATGCACTTTATTATTTCATAACACACAATCATCAATTTACTTCTATGTGGAACACTTATTGCTACCATATTTAACTAGTTCGTTAAAAGCATAGAACTGCTCCTCGCACACACAAATCAACCAATTAAGCAAGCACCGTGCTCTTTGACCCGAAATAATTAGATAAGCTCAGTAGACGGAAAGCTCGAAAATTAAATAAAATAGGACCACAGTAAGGGTTATAAGTTGCTTATTTTCGGATGAACGCAAACAGTGGGGGGGGGGGGGCGGTTTGATATAAATCAAAACATAAAATGTATTTAAAAAACGGTTTAAGTGCAACCTAATTTAAATTATACATACTTGTGTTCTGATTAATAAGACATTCCAACGTCATCGTTTCTCTTTTTTAAATCTGTATGTATAGCGTTTGTTTTTATTCCGTCTTTGTGTGTTTCTGTGATTTATTCGAAACATTTACTTTATATTACATTTTATCGAACATTTTTGCTTAATTTGACTTTTTGTTTTCATGTTTCTTTCGTCTTTTAATTTCAAAATACTAAATGTGTTTAGTACTATATTTTAAAATACACTTTAGTGATTGCATTCTTTTGCTATATTTAACTGAAAAATAAATAAAATTTTATAAATAAATAAACGTTACTTTTGTTCCGATGCGACGACATTATGTCAGTTTCGGGATTTGGTGCCAATGGAAAATATTTTCTTTCTGCCAAATATTTTACTGGAGATTGCTTCACGCCTGCACAGTTTTTTGTCGGACGTAATACTCCTAAAATGTATTTCAAGTAGTGTGCAGAACTTCTACCAAAAATGCAATTTTTTTTTTTTTAAAATCTATTACTTTAACTTGAAAACTTATGTTTTGTCATTTCACATAAATGAAGAAGCAAAGCAAAAATTTCAGCAATAGAAGTATAAGGATACATAAAAACATAGTATGCATTTTTTACCAAACATAATAAAAACTGAAACTTTAAGTTAAGTAAAAATATTAAACCTGAACCAAGGAATATTTATAAGAGTATTATAACTTCCTTCTTTTGCTATTTCTTGTTAGAAGCCAAAATATTAAAAGTTTTGTTCAAAGGATTTATTGCTCACCTAAAGATTTCGTTTCTAATTTCAGAAGTTCGGAAATAAGTTCTCCAATTTAGGATTTATTGAAATAAAACTTCCTTCATTTGTCTATGTCAGTGACTTTCAGACAGAGATGGGAAATATTACTCCTTGGAATGTGATCGGATAATAAAAGAAAGCGTAAGTAAACAAAAGAAGAACTGAGAATTTGAAGAATAGGGCTGCATAACGGAGTCTTAATTTCAGAACCAAACATAGTATTATGACTAGAAACAATCAGAACAGTTTGCTTTTTGACGTATAAATCTACAAGAGCAAAGTCCCAGATGCTAAACAGGAAAACAGTTTTAAAAAATGTTTGAGTTCATAAAAGTTAATAAAAGCGTGAATCTTTATGAATCAGTTAAATTTCCAAATGATGTGAAACTTTTAATAATCAAGAAAATCAACGAAAGCTTTAATAAATTGTGTCTATATTTTTATAACCCTCCATCAATTTAGAAGAGAAATTAATATGCCCTCCTCATCTTCAATTTTAATATTTATTAATTTTATAAACTTCAATCTCAAAAAGTTAAGTTTTAAGTTAAGTGAGTTAAAATTTATGTTAGGAGTAAAATTTATATTAAGTGTAAAGTTTATATAAAGTGTAAAATTCATATTAAGTGTTAATGCATTTTTATTAGTATATTTTAATTGAGTTTTGACAATTTTAATGTTTTCACAATTCGTACTAAAGTAAATAACAATTTGTTTAACTTAGATAAAAATTCAGCATCAGGGAAATATTAATACAATATTAAAGCAATGAGTGGCCTTGCTTTTTTGTGCATTTTGTTTCAAACGGGATGTCACCGAAGGCATTTTGATAAACTTAGTATGGATGCTGAAATTCGAACCCTATAGCGAAGACGTTTCATTAATTTTAATTTCCTGCCAATACTTTGATTTTTTTGAGTATTAAAAAGAAAGTTTTGCAACAGTTTCATGCCACTTACAGTTATTACATGCTTTCTTAGGGAGGTTCGACTCACATATTGAAAACGACAGCCCTAAAGACTAAGCTGACAACAACTTAAAAGACTAAAGAAATTATTATAAAAATCTTACTGAGCAGAAAATTTCTTAATGACTAATTATTAAGTCCACATTACTGAGCGAAAAAAAATAATGATCCAAAAAATCAACCAAATGACTATAAGAACGATCCTACTTAGTGGAAAAAATATAATAATTACTAGTGTCTAACGAGAAATGAAAAAGAAATCCACCATGATTTAAGAAAAAATCGGCTCCTTAATGGGACCTTATTAGAAAAAAAGGAATTCCAGTGACTAAAAGAAGAAAAATATTTTGGTTAGCAAAAACGCAAAATTACTTAAGTGCTGAAAGAGTTATCCTGATGTCTGTAGAATGATTCTAATGACTAAGAGAGAAATTCTGTTTTCAAAGTAAAGGCCTTAATGACAATTGAAGTCATTCTAATGAGTATAAGAGGAAACTACTTAATCAGTAGAAAATTCTTATTACTGATAGAAAATGCATAGCAGCAATACTGAGTTTCGAAGATAGCACCCTAATTGCTCAGAAGAATATGTATTGTAAATAATTACATTAATAATTTCTAAGAAAAAGTAGGACAACCAAATAATAACGATTAATCAAATCTTATGATTTAAAAATAAATATAGTAGCTATTAAGGAGTGGAGGAAATATATTTGGGTTGAAGAAAAGCATTTTAGCATTAATATGAAAATCCTATTACCTGAAGAAAAAATAGCAAGTGCTTTATTAATTAAATGAAAAAAAAAATACAGAAAGAGAAATCATAATTACTAAAAGAAAAATTTCAACTGTTTGAGAGAATTGCCAGTTGTAAAGGGAAAAAATCGAATGAGTAGGGTGTTGAGAAGAACCCAAGAACTAAAAAATAATTTAAGCTAACCAAAGAGAAATTTTTCGATAAAAAGATAATTTCTATTAATTCAAAGGAAAAAATCTATCAATAAACCGATAAGAACTAAATGAAATGAAAGAGCTATATTTAAAACACTGATGCTATGAACTGTATGCTGTTTGCTTTTCAACTTGTCATTATTACTGATTTGTTAAGGAGAGGTAACAAAAGGAAGTTTCTGAAACTTACAATTTTTCTATTTCGAGAGAAAAATATTAATAAACAAATATTTTTTTCAGAAAAACACTATTTACTATTTGCAATATGATAATTCTAGGAGCAGCAATCACAAATTTAGTTTCTACAATATTTTGAGGCTAATAGTTTATTTCAATACAAGAAGAAGCGAACCAAGGTAATGATACGCGGAAATGTAACAGCATATAATACAGCAATGAAAAGCACAAATGCGCTGCAAATGTTTAATAATCCCTGCACATTTGTGATTCAACGTTGTATTATATGCTGTTATTTCTTTGCACAAATGTATATTTCTATTTTGTGGAAATATGCTTGGCTTTTGAGGCAGGTAATTGCTTATCACTGGGAGAAATTTCACTCCAGGAGGACTTTAAATCCTATTAAGCTTTAAAACAGCTTAACTGGTTGAGAAAGAATTATGCATAGTAAAGAAAGGAATTTAAATAAGGTTAACGTATATAGACGTTAACGTATTTAAAAATTACCACATATCAATAAAAATAATAAAACGGTTATGTGTCAAATACTGAGGGTTTCAAAACATCGTGAATTTCTGTAACTGAAATTGTATGCGTTCTGACCTGTAACCAAACTCTTCAATACAACATCTAGTTTTTCTTTTTTCATATTAATGGTAAAATTTATAAAATGTAACACTTAAATGTTACATATAATGAAAAATTGAAATAAAGTCATATTTTTGGCTCTTTCCCCTTAAATAGCTTACACAGTATACGTACCATTGTATTATCGAGTAGCTTCATTTTTGTTACAGCTCAAAGAACAATGCTTTTGTTGGATTATTAATATCAAGTTGATTTGTTACCCGAAAAGAAGTAATAAAACGAAGAAATCTAATAATAGGTTTCCTCATATTTCCCCAGAAGTGTTATTCTACCTAAGGTGAGCAATCAGAAATACGACGTTCAATAAATTTTCTCACGAATCGGTGTGTAAATATTTATCCAAGCTTATGGGGCAGTAAAAAATAAAAATAATGTATCGCAGAAAGCAACATTAGCTGCTGGATGGTAACGATATTTCATTGGAGTAATGTTATTATGTGACGCTGATGACAGGCTATTAAAATTGCCACAAATAATGGGTATAAATAGAAATAGTATTACGTTCTGTCCACACTTATGTAAAGAGTTTACGATATCTATGTTTTCAAAGGTAATTATTCACTATAACTGCTTTATGAATATGGATAGAGGTAATTAGTTATATTCTCTTACTATGTGCACAGTCCAAATAATCTTTGAATTATATTTATGTGTGTTCATCGTATGTGCAGGAATATTTCACTCTAATAAATTTTGCACCTTAAAACCTTAAAAGAAGTATATAGATGTTTCACATTTCTACTTTTTAAAAATAATGGCGTAAGATCATAATCATGTACCTGAAAAACAGACATGATGTACATATGCTTATTACCCTGTAGTGAATAATAAATCCAAAATATTTTCTCTGAGATTAAAAATTTACACGATTAATAGTAAAAATTAAAGCTAAAAATGTACGTTCTCTGCAGGTTAACTTTTGAAAAATCCGCAACAAATATTTACAAAAATTATTTTTGAAAAAGAATTACTGGTATCAAAAGCTTTTTTTTTTTTGGTCTTGTCAAAAACTATTTTAAACTTCTGAACATAATTGAACCGATAACTCGACGTTTTTAAAGACACTATAAAGTTTATTAAAGGTTTAGACGACAAAAATTTGAGCTGTTTGAAATTTCAGCACATTTGGAGTTATGTTTCTTTTAGCTATCAGTTTAAATTTTCCACATTTCCATGTAAACGATTTGCTTAGCTAAACTTCTATTCTTGATGATAATGGGTTCTTGTCGTGGCATCGGTAATTTGACCGTGAGGCAACAAGAAACCATTAGGAGCACTTTTCGTAATTTGGCATTTTATTTTGCAGCGGATTAGAAACATTTATCGATGAGCGTTTTTTCAAACCCCTTAACTTTTTTGAAATGGAATTTTTTATACGAAGGATTGAAATGCTTACCATAGTAACAAAACAAAAAGATAATTTTAGTTTGGAAAATATATTCGATTCCTGTTTAATTTTTCATTTTATTCTCGAGCTTAATCGCTTTGCTTGCAGTAAGCGTCGGAGCCCTGGTTTCTAAAAACAATGTTTCAGCTGTTCTAATGCTCGTAGAAACTTCAAACAAATGTCATTTTATGTGGAAAATTCTAAATTTTTGAATGACATAAAACTTGAAAATGGATATGGAGTATTTCTACCCAGGGACGTCATTTTGAATTTTTCCAGGGGGGGGAGGATGGCAAAGGGTGCATACACAATGTAAAATTTACCAAAAAGTGGAAAAAACCACGCCCACTTATATGCCAATTCATTGATATCCCAAAGTCAGGGGGTGGGGCAATTGGCCCTCCTGCCCGCCCTAAATGACGGGCCTGTTTGTGCCCCATTTTGTGAAATCTATGAAAAAAAAGAAAAAAAAAAACGAATTTTCGAAAAAAAAGAAATTTTTTTTTTTCAAGTTGCACACTTCAATGGTATTAGCAAATTTTGTGCAAAATTTCATGAAAATCAAACTAAGGGTTTTTGGTCTTACACACATCACACATAGACCGATAGCAAGAAAGGCCCTTCTGCTTTATTATTAGTAGAGAAAACGAGCCCCATTGGCATTCTGTATCCAATTTTGACATTTTTAGAGATAACCCTATCAGAAAACGTACTGTACGTGATTTTATTTAAATCAAAATCCTATTTAGTGCAGTTAATTGCATATTCATCCCTCCCTTCCTTAATTGTTTGCGTTAATTAAAATAAACAGTACTCAGATTTAAACGCTTTGTAAATGAACACTTGATAGATTCCGAATGCGTCAAATTCTGAACACTTTTCCAAATATATCCGAAATTAAGAACTCTTTTAAAGCATAACTGGAACTTTTATTGTAGCAAAAAAAAGTTCTTGTTAAGTACTGCTAAAAGCCTTTTTTAAAGCTGAAAGCAGTTCCGGATGAATATTTCCTAATACTATTTCTCAGAGGTTATTTTTGTTATCAACCCAGTTTTTGATTTGCAGCTGAGTTACCGTTGCTTATCGCTGAAGAACAGATTTTTACTACTGTCGTAAATTTTTACGAATGATTAACTTTATTCAGCTTTTATAATGGATACGTTATGATTGCATTAGTAAGAAATGGATTTTTTTAATGTGAGTAAGATGGAAAATTTTATACTTGGCGTAACAGTCTAGCATAAAAATGTTAAGAAAATATGAATAAAAGAGGTTCTGCTGGGCTAAATATTTAGAATTCATTAAAGGTCATTCGTGTTTTAGGTTTAGATATGGTTTATGGGATGACATAAATTTTACTTATTTTATAATAACGCAGTTTGGAAAGGAAAATATTTAAAAAATACATTTTTAATGTGCGATATTTTGTTAGCATATAAAAGCCGTTTGGTCACTTATTGCTGAAAAATAAAACTTAAATAGCTGCTTGAATTTTCGTAAATACAGCATTTATTTGCTTTGGTAAGATGCTATTTTAAACTGTTAAAAAAAAAGGCTAAGTTCACAATTACGTTAAAAAAGGTTAAATTACGTTTTAAAAGGCAGTAGAATGACTTTTTTTTTCACATGAAAACATTTTTTAAAAAGCTACTAATTGTACTCAATACTTAAAAACAAGAAATTGAATTGTCAAGAACGCATCAAAAGTACTCCAATTAAAGGTAAGAAATTATTTTCTCGCAGAAGAATGTAGGGCAAAGTGAAATTGCTAAGTTGACGTACCTTTTCAAAATAATTAAGTTGGAAATGTACAAAAAGTACTTGACGTACTGGAAAAAAATTACATTACGTACATGAAGAACAATATTTTATCGAAAACGTTGCATTGAAATATTATTTTTAATTTTTTGGAGTAAATTTTTACCTGAGAAAAAAGGAAACATTCTTACTTTGCGCCATGTAAAAGACAAAGTCAGAATTCCGAGCTGAAGATCGCCGGTAAACAACAAAAAAAAAATAAATAAAAAATAAAAAATAAATAAATAAATAAATAAAATAAATAAATAAAATAAATAAAAATAAATAAAAATAAATAAATTAATTAATTAAAAAAATAAAAATAAATAACATTTTGAGGTTTTTTTAAAAATTATTTTTTGCTTTTTCATAAAGTATTTAAATGTGTATGCCCCATTTGGAGCATTCTAATTTATTTGGATCTATGTGAGACTCAACTGTCTGTATTTGAGCTAGCTAAAAGTGACTCATCAAAGGCTTTGGTTCTGAAATTACTTAACCCTTTATACTTCAAATTAATTTAATAATGAATTTTTATAGATATTTTTGGTTTTTTGAGCTGCAAATACATCAAAAAAATGTTTTACCGAGCATAAAAATTTTTAAATTTTTGGGGGTCTAAGACTTCCTACGCCTAAGGGGCCCCAAGAAAACTGTTTCCGATTGCAGGTACCATCTGTCGGCCCCTTTAGAAAAGCACAAGGAGTGTAATACCCAAAAGTTTCAGCATGATTCCAGCCGTTTTGGATTCATAATACTAAATTAGCATAAGCGGGACTTCTGAGTCCCGTCGGGGAAAAAAGGGTTCATAAGAGTTTTTAAATTAATATTTTAAGGCAAAAATACGAGATAAATTTAAAAATAATAATAATAATGATAATTTTAGTAACTGAATAAAATTTTTCAAAGGTTAACTGCAACTGTTTTTGCTTCACTAATCTAAAAGTTTGTTAAACATTTACATCAATCAAAAGTTTTACTTTTCATCAGTGGCAGTACTAACT
This sequence comes from Uloborus plumipes, assembly GCA_038373865.1. NCBI lineage: Eukaryota > Metazoa > Arthropoda > Arachnida > Araneae > Uloboridae > Uloborus > Uloborus plumipes. The sequence continues at coordinate 21,686 of JAXGGA010013844.1, forward strand.
CGTCACCTAACTTTGACTAGGACACTATTTTTAGTGCATAATGCAATAAATATTCGAAAAAATTTCACAAATAATATTTGAATATTATGTTTTGTCTAAGCAACGGACATATCTTAATAGACAATTTCGAGAAAAATGATACTTAAATATTGTTCCTTTAACTCTTTAAAATTTAACTGCAGTATGTAGAAGTAAAGTTCATGTTCTTTATAATGTTCATGCAATGGAAAAACTTTTTAATATATTTGGAGACTTTGTAAGATGTTTAGTTAAAAATTAATGCATCCGTTATCGTGAAATATCCCAATATGAAAAAAGATTATATCTTTTCATACTTAAAATTATATTAAAAAACTACTGAAGAAATTCTTTAAAAAAATAGAAGACGCTATAAACAATCTCAAAATGAAATAGATCTCAAAAATGAAAAAGAATAAATACATAAATAAACTAAAATAATAATAATAATAATAATAATAATAATAATAATAATAAAGCTGATAAAGTACTGCCGACAAAAATCTCAACATGTCCGTAATTTATATTATTTTCATATAACATGAAAGAAATGAGATACGTATTTTAAAAAATCTAGCTACTTCTTCATATTACAAAGTATAAATTAAAAACCGTGGCTGTGTATAAACCGCGTAGCATACGAATATATGAATAACAAAAGTTATAACACTGTTCAAAATCCATCCGTAATATTAATGCGAATATATGAATAACAAAAATCATAACACTGTTCAAAATCCATCCGTAATATTAATGCGAATATATGAATAACAAAAATCATAACACTGTTCAAAATCCATCCGTAATATTAATGCGAATATATGAATAACAAAAATCATAACACTGTTCAAAATCCATCCGTAATATTAATGCGAATATATGAATAACAAAAATCATAACACTGTTCAAAATCCATCCGTAGTATTAATGCACAAGCAATTTAAATTGCATAAAGTGTAGATTATTTTTAAAAGAAGTTTTAACTGAGGCAATATTTTAAGCATACATGGCCTTAACGTATTTTAGTGTTCTGGAACGCAGCCAACCTCTTTGAAAGGGAAAGGTTCTAATTAAGTTTTCGCTCCTGAACTTCAAGTCACGTTTTTTTTTTTTTTTTTTTTTTTTTTTTTTTAAGAAAAAGAACTTCAAGAAAGCACTTCATTTGCATTCTTGGATGTTCTTGATGATTGTCTTTAAGAGATTTACAATAAAAAAAAAAGTTCGATGGTTTTACTCAAGAGTATAGTACGGAAAAACTACAACTGAAAAAACATTTCATCGGATTAATTCAATAATTACCATCTTTTTTTTTCCAGTCACTGAAGTATTTTGAAGAAGAGAATGGAAATTTCTGTAAGGGGAAAAAAACTGCGGCTAGTTTCTTTTATTGTAATCGCAATTATATTAAACCACAGAGGGTTAATTGCAGATAAAAACGAGTGGCATTAGTGTTTCGTTCTACCCCTACTCAGTAAATAATCTAGTGTTAAAAAAACAAAAAAAAAAATATCATGAAGTTAATACAAAAAATACATTATTATACATGGTGTCCCAGTTAAGTGTTTTAGAACTTCTGGGGGGGGGGGGGTACCTTGACAAATTAAAATCATATCATATTGCGGAGTCGGAAATGCTTTTCTAAAACTGTGATGTACACAGAAGCACAGAAGTGCAAAATATTTTCAAGAAAACAGGTAGAAAAGCAAAAGGTACATGTGTCAAAGTAAGTGTTCGAAGTTGTGTGCGCCTCCGGCTATGGAGGTGCACTACTTTTACTAAACTAATTCATGTTGCATAGCATTTCTAACACGGGTCAAAGTAACATTGAATGGCAGGAAAACTTCGAACTAGGCTATTCCTTTTAAATTGATTTAACAAATACTATTTCTAAATTTAAATAATTTAAAATTTCTTAACTAATTTAAAAATAAATATTTCTACCTTAAAAATACTTTCGGAGCTTTTTTTTTCAGTTCATACCTAAAAATGGAACGCAGCCAGTACAATTTGAGTGTGGCAGATTAAAAGAGCTTGACTGTGCCTCCAAGTTACTTTAATGATTAATAAACATAGCTACAATACTTACTGTATGACCATTATTGCGTTGAAAATGTCAATTTCTCAAAAACTGCTTGGCAGGCGTATCAAATCCAAACTTGGGAGCTAAGTTCGGTGCTTTGGCAGATTTTTTTCCCTGAAATCTCATTGGATTGGCGTTTGTTTGTTTTCGGGGAAACTGTAGAGAAATAGAGTGTTTGAGCGCATTTTTGAGCGAACATATTTTAACAACAATAGCAGAATTGTAACTCAAGGAAAGCTTTCGACTGAACTTAGGCTTAACCCTCGTGGGTTCCTTGGGGTCATATGTGACCCCAATGCAATTTCTGTTTAATATATTTTGTTAATCAACCATTTGTTTTTAATGGCATTTTGTGGCTTTTATTCTTCTAGTTTTCTATTCAAAATAATGCTATTATTGTGTTTTATTTTTCCCGAATTGCATTTTTTGCACACAAGACCCTTGGGGTCACTTCCCCAGAAGGCCAAAAAAAGAGGACGTTACAACTTTTGTCCAAGAGAACTGGACAGAAAATGCATTGTAAAATGTCATAAGTGTTTGAAATTCACTTGCAAAAATCATGTTTTTTCAGGTCTGTAATAGATGTAAATAAATCTACAGTTATTGTAAGTTTTGCTCTAAAACTATAATTTTAATTCATAAACTAAATTTTACTTTAATTGTATCTTTTTATTTTTTGTTTTTTTTAGCATTAAAATGTGTGTGAACTTAAATAATGCATGTAACATTCAATAATTATAATGAATTAATTAAAGGAAGCATTTGGGTCGTTTATGACCCCAAGGGTCTTGAGTGTAACTGAAATGGGAGGGACCCACGAGGGTTAAGAAAATAGCCCCGAGTATGTCGACAATCAATCGTCTGATCTAAAAGTTCGCAGATATTAAATGCATTAAAACTTCGACTCTTCATCGCGTGAAGCAGAACTTAGCTAGTTTGCGCCATATTATAGCTGGAGATGGAAGACACATAGAACAAGCATTAAATCAGGATGGGAGGGGGTACATTCCTCCATGGGTGGAGAAAGGCAGCTGAGGGGGAGAGAGAATAAAATCATTTTAAGCTTTTGATTCTCATAAATTAGCCCAACTTTTCTTGAAAATACACTTGGCGGGCCTTGAGGAAAAAATTTACTTCTAAAGACGACGGTAGCTAAAAAAAGTTGAGAATCACCACATTAAACTTACTCCCGTTTATTGTGCTTTGTTTTAGAAATTAAATATAATTTTTTAGCCTGTATTTTACGATAAATTAATTTTAACATCAGAACGTTAATTACTGTTCACCCTGTAAAAGAATATTCAAACTTTTTATTAAAAGTTTTGAAGACGGGAGAAAAAAAGAAGTCAGGAGAACAAGTGCGTTTCACTCATTAATCTAAGCCCGAAATACTATTTGAAAGCCACAATCAAAGTTCATTTCTTTCCCTTCTTCTCAATTCCCGTTCTAAGAATCCGGAAGAAACGTTGCAGAGAACACCGAAAGAGAAAACAAAACAGGATAAACAAGAAATCCAGTTTTATTTTCGCGTCTTTTCTCAAGTCCAGAATCAGGGATGCGGTAAATTTCTTCCTTTCTTGGGGCAGAGAGCGGTGACAAACTGAGTGGCAAAAGTCGTTAGGAGCTCCTTCACCAGAGAAAGAAACAGAAAAACCTGGTACCAGTTAGAAACAAAGCGGAAGCCGGCTTTTTCAGTACTTCCGCTCTTCTTCTTCCTTTCTTCAGAGGAATGGATGCGGGGCGCAATTGGCGTCCGAGCGAAGGGATCAATAAAAGTTTTACGCAAAGACTCGATTTCTGCCACATGCCCCAGAGAGGAAGGCAAGAAATAAATATTTATTCGGATTTATACAGGAACGACTTTCGTTTGTAATACTTTGTATTTTATCGTTAAAACACATGAAATACTCGTATCGCTGAGTATATAAAGCAGACGAGCTCAAAAATCATGGACCCTATTTTTGAAAGCTTCAAAACTATTGCACATAGTAATATATGAATACTGATGCATGATTTCTGCTACATGCCTTAAAGAGGAAAAAGAAATAAATATTTATTCGGATATTTAACTACTTTCGTTTGTAATACCTTGTGTTTTATAGTTAAAATGCATGAAATAGTCGTATCGTTTACTATGTATACTGGTGAGCTTAAAAACCATGAGCCATATTAAAAAAAATCTAAATTACTGCTCATACTGATGCATGAATACTGTCACATGCCCTTAAGAGGAAGGCAACAAATAAGTATTTATTCGGATTTATACAGGAACTACTTTCGTTTGTAATACTTTGTATTTCATATTTAAAATACATGAAGTACTCGTATCGCTGACTGTATGTACTGGTGAGCTCAAAAATCATGAGCCATATTTAAAAAAACTTCGAAACTACTGCACATACTGATGCATGAATACTGATGCATTTTTTTCTGCCACATGCCCTTAAGAGGGAGGTAAGAAATAAGTATTTATTTGGATTTATACAGGAGCTACTTTTGGTTGTAATACTTTGTAATTTTACAGTTACAATACATGAAATACTCATATCGCTGACTATATATACCGGATGAGCTCAAAAATCATGCACCCTACTTTAAAAAATTGCGACACTGCACATGCTGATCCATGAATAAGGATGCATTATTTCTTCCGCATGCTTTAAACAGGAACGCAAGAAATAAATATTGGTTCAGAATTGCGCAGCAACGCCTTTCGTTTGTAATAATTTGTATTTTACAGTTAAAATATATGCAATTTTCATATCGCTGACTATTTACACAGGGTGAGCAAAAATGATGGACCATGAAACACACCGTCAACCCGTTCCACCCATGTATAGCAGTCTCGTTCCCTCAGGACTCGTCAGCATAGAACAGGAAAGCAACCAAGTTGGAGGCAAAAATCCTCTTAAAAAGGAATGAGAGCCAAATAAACTGATAGTAATGTGAAATTAAAGCACGAGCGAGAAAAAGCACATTGGTACGGTACAACCCGTTGTACCCTAGTCAACGTATAATTTGGTCCACGGCAGGCAGTCCACGTATAATTTGTTTCGCTTATTATGTGTTTCTTATTTTGTTGATTTTTTTTCCGATGGACACATCTAAACTGATAAATTAATTTCAGTTGTGTTTTAAAGACTCAATCACATCATACTACAGAGGAAATGTGTTTTTTTGGGGAAAAGTACGTATCTGAGCAAAAAGAAAAAAACTTTTTCTCTTTTAGTTTCCAGAATTTAACAGCTAATTTTAGCTATATTTGGGATGACTAAATCGAAATATGAAGTCAGTTTTTCTCTCCTAGTCTTCCTTGTTTAGATCAGGGCTGCTAATACAAACTATACTCCATTTCGTGCAAGTACAAATTTCCGATAACAAGGACTGTTCCTTGCATATCTAACCTATTGTTAGTCTGCAGTGCAGTTACTTCCAGGAATTTTCATCAATGGAGCAAACATCTTGCGACTTTAGTAACAACGCCTGCGGCGATTTCAGGTTTATTTGAGAGTTCCTGCCTTGCTTATGTTTGCTTCACGCAACGTATGATGAACTGGACCTTAGTGCATTATACTTGCAAGGCCCAATTAAGATATTCGGGAGACGAAACCTTTTTTTTTTGGGGGGGGGGGGGGCTCTCTGTATTCACACATTTCATAAAAACAAACTCACGGAGAACCAAGAACGCGGCTTTAAAAGGCTTTGAGGTGCTCAACCACCCGTTCAAAATATTTTTCGGAGTACAGAGCATTTCATACCTTAAGTATAAAAAAGAAAAAAGAAAAAAAAAATCAAGGAGAAAAGCCAAATTTATTTTTCTTTTTCTAGACGATTGACCAAAGTAAGTCCACTCATTTGGAAATCGCTAAAGGCCAAAGGCCCAAGGACATGATCTACGCTGCAGAAAATAAACTGTTGTTTTTACAGTATAATAATGGTTGCAGAGGCTCCAGTATAAAACTATAAATGCATAGTTTATTACTGTGCCTTTACAGTTTTAGTCTGAAACCTTTGCTGTCAGCATTATACTGTAAAAACAACAGTTTATTTCTTGCAGTGTATATTCTGGCCTGTTCGGCAATCCTCTTCTACACATTTGTATAATTTATTAGTAATAAAACGTGTGCGCATCCAAGCTTTGTGTTTTGTTTGATCTATAAATTTAAAAAAGCGTCAATTAAGTGTTATATTAATTTCAATTAAGTGTTATAGTTTATAATTTTGAACTCTTTGGTAAACATTAATGTCATGTTTTGATTCAGTGCATCAAATCTCTACAAAAGCAAATTCCCCCAAAGCTATCGATTAATATTTAGCTAACCGAAATTTGTTGATGTAAATCATGGTGAGCAGCAGAAAACATTTGCTCTGCTCAAGAACACAGAGAAGGAAATGAAGGAAGCATATGAAATGATTTGAAGAGGAAAAATTGCGAATAAAATAACTTTAAAAGGGTGCACTTTCATTCTAAGCCCTGCAGAAATCCTGTTAAAAAGGCGTAAAAAAGGGTAAAAATAACTTCAAAAATGTTTGTGCGAAGCAATTAAAATATCTGTTACAAAGAAAGTCTTGTTTCAGAATCCATTTAAACATCGTTTAAATTATTTCACACACATTACAGCTAGTAGAAACCTTACTTCATGTTATTTTAATAGGCGCCAGCAATTTACGGCCTTCTCTGTTCCTGAATCAGGAGAAATGCATATCATTTATTGTTTTGAAGATGCCAACAACGTTATTCTTAACTCTGCACATTGAAAATTTGACAATTTATGTTGCTATAGCAAGAATAAAATTATTCTCAAGTCTGTTTAAATTTCACCAAATTTCTCGATGACAACCTTGTTCGGTAAATTCGCATCGACTATAAATTTAACTGAAACGTAAGTAACCATTTATTTCAGAAATTTTTACTTGATTTAGCTGGCAAAAGTCTGATAAAAATCATCGTGCTCATTTCATTGGAAAAGGTAACATCTTTCACCACTTTCTACCTATTATAATCATACTGTGAAGATATGCTATTTGATATTAAAGGAAATTAAGTTTGTGTCCTTGAACTGGAAGAATTCTTAAAACACTATATGATTTTCTATTTAGAAAATTAAGAATGTTCATAGTTCATAAAAATATACTTAAAAAGAACGTCATTTTCTTAGGCTAAAAGAAAAAAATAAAGCTATGGAGGAATCTACGTAATTTTTAAGCTACATAAAAAATAAAATTTATGAAGGAAAAAGAATGACTACTCAAAAGATCCCCCCCCCCTTTTTTTTTGGGGGGGGGGGTATAGATCAACTCAATTTTCAGAACTGCAGGTTAATGAATTAGCTTTCTTGAAGTCTGAAACATAAAAGAAACGCATCATGGGATTTTCCAAATTTGATTTTAAAACGCGCGTTTCTATCAAGTGAAAATTTAAAACAGCCCACCAGAAAATTGTTTATGCGCGGAAAAATCCAATTCTAATAAATGCATTTACAGTGAAAGAGCTGAATAGGTATTTCTGGAGAATTTCTGCATACGATACCTTTTTTATCAGCGCAGTCTTGGCGGAATATCGATTTTGGAAAATACGGATAGAGGTTTGAGGTTAAAAATAGTTACTTTTTTACTACTTTGCGAATTCCATATTGCTTCCGCAAATGATTTCAGCTTTATATTTTAATCCAGATAATCTGAAGTAATAAATCTGCGCAGGATTTGTATATAAAAATAATGTGACATTAATCGAATCGGTCTTCGTTATTTGAAAATGTGTAACTGTGTGAAGGAACCGGTGTTGATGTCCTTAAAAAAATGAAGCTACTTGCACAGACAGACTAATAGAAGTTAAATAGAAAATACATTATTTAATGCTTTTCAAAATGCGAACTAATTTCATGTCTAAATACAACTCTAGAGAGTTATGGTTTTAAATCAGCGTCTAATATATTAAATGAATTTTCAAATTTTTACAAAATGATTGATACAAAGGTGTTTAGATTGATCTAAAACCTAGTAATCTGTTAATCTATCACCTTAAATAACATTATTTTTCGGTTTTAAGTCAAACCAAATGCGAGAACCAAGTATCAATCCCCTAAAAAAAAAATAAAGAAAGAAAGAAAAATGATACAAACAATAATATTTTCTGTTAAGCATTAACTTTAAAATGAATGAAAGTAGGATCCCTTCGTAGTAAAATGATCGTTAAATAATTAAAAAAATAAAAACTTTTATCAAGAAGTTTTGAAATTATGTGTGAGGCCCGTCCCATGTATTTACCCCAAATTACCGGTAGTCTTGAAATTTGGACACCGGGAGGTTGCAACTTGGAGCTTCTTTTTCGCTTTAAATTTCGAGCCAGGTTGCTTGCTATAAGTTTTTAAGATATTTTTAATGTTACGTAAATTGATTATTAAACAGATGGAAGTTACACTATACCCCTGAATAGTATATATCGCTGAAAGAGCTTTTTTTCTGCATCGGATGAAGTTTAATAATTTTCCCAATTATATTATGTCAAGATATATAAATGTTTCTAATTCAGAAAAAATCTTATGACAAACTCAAATCAACCACAAATCTAAACAAAATGTTACACTAGACCATGAATTTGAAAACTACTTTTCAAACGTGCAAAACAGTCGCTTTTCTATTCTCAGGAGTCCATCGACAACTACAGCTGTGAATCTGGGGTTTAAAAAGAGAAAAAAAAAAAAAAATGACGGTTTTTAATCCAACACCTCAACTATACCGCTACCTAAATTCAACTGAGCGGTGCAGACTGAAGAATAGTAAGAACTAAAACACTTCAATCTAGACAGAAAATATTCCCCAAAGCGACACAATTTTCTCAATCTGTGCAAACTAAATAAAAGGAACTTTATGCATTTAAAATTCACCAATGAGTGGGATCTGTGACTTGAAAATAAATTGACATATTAAAATTTCAGGCATGTACCACAAGATATGGGAGTGAAAGAAAGGTTATCCTTTTCAATTCCTTGTCGGCCTTAAAAATATTTTCGCATGATTTTGATTTGACTTCGCATTTTTCGCATAATTATTTCTACTTTTTTTTCGTGAGAACGAAATATAAGTACATTTTAAAAAGTTAAGGGCTATACACATGAACGCTAAAAATTTGTTGCAAGCCAATGTATAAAATAGACACTACATTTATGTTATAAATAGTTGCTTTATTAATGTTTTATTAATTAATGTTATCTAATGTAAAATTAATGTTATATGTGTTATATATAATGTAACTATGTCCACCCTTATAGTTATAAATATTTTGTGAATAATTAATGTTGATGACACTAACTCACAAGTTTTTATCCGTCAAAAAAGAAAAAAAAGGAAAAAGGAAAAGGCAAAAAAAAAGGGGGGGGGGTAAAGCGCGTACACTTCAATCAAAAACTATATTGTTAACATTGGCATGCGGGGATGTGAACTTATAAAATCTTCCATTGCAAAAATTCGTTTAACTGGTCTAAAGAAGTTTTTGCTTCAATAAATATCAAATTGTTTTCTGAAATGCCGAAAACACACCATTTTAAAATGATACTAAAATGTATGCTTCATGCAAAACATATTGACAAATCAAAATAAATGTTTTGATTTGTATTTAATATTTAACTATAAATAATTATAATTAACAATCTGACTGTAATTGCTTCAAAACGTATATTAATATCTGAATTCTCGCAAGTTTACCTGCAATTTCTGGTACTGAGCATAATTAACACTTCTCCGCTTTGAGCTGAATCCTTTGTCAAGTAGGAGAATTTGTTCATTTGAAGCGCAGATCAAACAGTAGAGCCCCTAAAGCTCGTTAAATTAAATATTAAAGCTATTGGAAAATTTAATGTCCTTGAAACTAACATCCTGACAAACACATTGCCTCTCATTCGAGCAGCTATTATTTGAAGCCTGAAATTTAGTGCAATGTTATGCAAGATGAAGAGTAATGTACCCAAGTAGCATCAACTCATCAGATTTTGCTCGACCGATCATCGAACTCCTCGTAAACTGATCTCGTAACGCACGATGACATCGTTCCGATCAGTATTCGAGCATCGTTTTCGATGAACTACTTTTCATCGGAAAGCGATATCCTTCCGATCAGCTTTCCCGATGAAAATAAGCAGAGCATCTAAAATTGATCCTAAATTCATCGGCACGGGACTGCATTGCTCGTAAATTGCTCCAAATCTTATCGTATTTTGAGCAAAACTTATTGGATTTTGCTGCTCGGATTCTGTTTGGCCGATGAGACATATTGTAGTAATTCCCGATGAGAACTCATCGAATCCGATCATCGGCCGATGAGAATTTCATCGGGTTTAGATGAATGGCCGATCATCTGCCAATGAGATTATGCTGCTGGGTATATCTGAAAACTCCCTGGTCTTGTTCAGTGTTTGGGTTATGCTTTAAATCAAAAATATGTTATGAGCAAGAAAATCAGCAATGTCAGCTTTGGTATCAAAAAAGAGAGAGAGTTTTCAAAATAAGTGTTTACGTCCCTTTAGAGATCTTTTAAAATTCAGACACAAATTTTCTATCCGGAAAATAATAATTTCCCGTTGCATTTGGCACTTTTAGGTGGTGTCGACATTTTATTCTATCAACTAGATGCGAATGACTACTGCATTTCCAAAAAATCAATGTGTCACAGCATAATGAATTTAGTTTACAAATAATTACACACAGAATCCGTTTTTTCAGGTTTTTTAAAGTTTAACCCTTTACGTCCCAAATTAATTTAGTAATGATATTTTATGCATTTTTTTGGTTATTTTAGTTGAAAATACATCAAACAACATATATACCGTGTAAAATTGTTTTGAAAATCAATAGGGTCTAAGGCCCCCTCCATCTTAAGAAAACTGCTTCCAATCGCAGGTACCATTTATCGGAACCTCAGCAAAGTACAAGGAATGGTACTTAAAATCTTCAGCATGATTCCAGCCATTTAATATTCATGATACTAAATTAATATAAGTGGGACTTCTGAGTTCCGTTGGGGCATAAAAGGTTAAGTAAAGCCTTTGTTATGGGTTTTTTCCCAGTTTATACTAGCTTATATGCTTTAATCTTCAGTTATTAAAAAAATATATGCTAATAATCTACATTAAAAAACTTAGGTACTTAGCGTGGGACTTGGGATTGTTACTTATTTTCAAATACCAACATTTAACTAAAATTAGCTTCGGTGGAAATGTTAGAAAGTTCAATTTGGTTCCGTAAGCAGCGTACAATTGTTTCAAAATTAACTTTTTATATTTATAATGGGGTTATAAAATGTAACTAACAACTCTCGAAAGAGCGCTGTCCGTGTAATTGAAATATACGTTTAGTGAAGGAAAGAAAATGTAAAAGAATACTCATTATTGAATCCAACAGAAAGCTTACTGAACGCATTAAATGGAATACAGTTTTCATCACTGACTTGTCTATGGGAAATACTTAAAACCATATCTGCCCCTGCCAAATCAGTACCGAATTCAATCTAACCATTTTACATTTTTATGAAATATTTAGAAATTTTACTCCTTGACATCTTTTTTGAGCAAAATATCCACTGTTGAATTTAGCACAGTACGGATATCATTTTCATACAGTTGAAAAATTATTGAGTTAAAGACCCGCCTATTAATTGACAAAAAGGTTATTTTTACTGTAGAGCGATTCCATACCAAATCACCAAAAAAAAAAAAAAAGTTGGTCGCACGACCGACTCGGATTTTTTTTTAATTTGGTACACAGATTGATGGTATAGAGGTATGAAAAAGCCCAAAAGGAAAGTTACATGCTCCACTTATTTTCTGAGATACATGCCCTCAAAGTTTGTCCGCCCCGTTAAAATACTAAAAAAGTGATGTTATTTAATCATTTTTTATAAAAAATCGTACTCATGCAAAATAAAAGTGTTAGATATCTATGGAAACTAGTTACTCCAGGCATTCTGAAAAAAAATACTAGAACGTTTATAATGAAAATTGCCAAGGTACAGGGCTCTTTGAAGTTGTCACCACAAAAACTTCATTTTGCAGATTTTGCTAAAATTCAGGCATTTATTACAAAAAAAGTCAAACAAAGCCAAAGGTTTTCTCACTTTCT